>QANZ01022093.1:18946-47468 GCA_003254925.1 Chamaecrista fasciculata | reverse complement strand
ACCCCCCCCCCCCCCCCCCCCCCATTAATTACAAGTCAACTGTATATCTTAAAAGATAGAATTTGAGACTGCAAGAGTACTCGAATATAAGAGAAAAGCCCACAGAAAACCAAAGCTAGGAGTGAAATTAGCAAGTTGAACAAGTGGGGCGGAAGCTATTATTAATTAATAATTATCAAAGACATATAGTTATGTACAAGTACAACAAACAATCTTAAAAACAAGGGTCAGCAAATTAGTTGAAAGCAAGTAAGTAACGTGATTCTCAGGTAATACTGATATCTGAGAAGTGAGAACCATAAGTGACAAACTAAAAGGTTGATTCACCGAAACTAAGCATCAGAATGATCTCCAACTAATAACACATAGAAAGGAAGAAATGAAATATTCTGGGTATGAGTCGTACCTGACACGTAACTCTGCACAGAGGGATTTGGAGGAAGCAACAGTACATGCAACGCAATGCAATAATGAAAAGATTCTGAAATTTTAATATTTATAGGACCAAGTATGATGGGCATAAAGATAGTAAGTAAATGAGGTAGTTGAAAGTTGAAACCGGTGGTGATGCAACCTCTTGTTTTTCCTTTTTTATGTTCTTCATTCATTTCATTACATTCATCCCTTCATCTTCATGGCCTCCCTCATCTTGGGTAAGTTTCCCTAATAATGAGACGTTTCTTTCTTTCCCACTTTAACAAACTAATAGACAAACATGAACATACATTTCAAAACCTATCCCATCTACTTTTATTTTCCCCTTTATTTCTTTATGATTCACCAAATAATTAAGACTGACTGATCAATACAGTGGCACCACCTTACCTCCATAATTAGTCCTCAATTAATAACTTAGCTTACCATCGATCGTTTAAAGTTTAAACTTAACTTTTCCAGAAATACACACAACCTTGAACCTTACTCTCTTGTATTTTAATTTCCCATCAAGTGTATATATATAATTTACGATATTAATAACTAATAAGCTAGCCTTTAGGTGGATGCATGTTCCCTAAGTCAATAATCCGTTGATATGAAAAACGTTGGTAGCTCAACGGAGTTGTTTAATTAATTAATTAATTATGTGAATAGAAACCAATAACGAAATGTAAGTACGTAGCGCAACTACCAGAGAAGGACATATAGCGGTGCAAATTACACAACAATACCTACCAATGTAGGGTCCGGAGGATAAGTATGGAAATCAAAAGATATGACAATGACCAGATTAATTCGTTATGGTTGTGCCTTTGGTGTTCGTTTTATTTAATGGTGTCTATTATTTAATTAATATAATATCATTTTCATTTAATTAAATCATCAAATTAAAAATAAAATTTGAATATAAAAATGAAATTACAAATAATAACAAATTTTAAGGATTAATATGATTTTTCTCTTTATTTATTTATGGCAAAAGTATTATTTTGGTCTCTAAAGTTTACACCAGCTGTCAATTTTGTCCTCATTCTTTTAAGGTCAATTTTGTCCCCAATACATTTTGGTCAATTTTGTCCTTAAACCAATTTCTTTCAATAAATTAATGACATATTTTATCATATTTCCCAATCTTCAGGTTAGTCTATGATGCAAAGTTTGATTCTTGACATGGGATGCAATGGGTCATAAGCCAATAAGATAATGACACGTGGAAGAGTTAGTTGTATGTAACTCATGATGTGACTCCATACACAGTTTTGATTGGTTAAAAAATTATTATTCTTTTATTATTTGTTCAACATTGAATTACATCAATGGTTATAATTATGTCATATCAGCAATTGCATCTCATGTCAAGAATCAAGTTTTGCATCTTAGACTAGGGTTAATTTAAGATGCAAAGTTTGATTCTTGACATGAGATGCAATTGCTGATGTGGCATAATTATAGCCATTGATATAATTTAATGCTGAAAAATAATAAAATAATAATAATTTTTTCAACCAGTCAAAACTGTGTATGAAGTCACATCATAACCAACTTTTCCACATGTCATTATATTATTGGCTCATAACTCATTGCATCCCATGTCAAAAATCAAACTTTGCATTATAGACTAACCCCGATCGGAGTTAGGATTTGAATTTTTTTTTCTATTAATTATACATTACATGTCATCAGGCACATAAAATGTGTCTTTAATATTTGGCTAAATTAAGAACAAAAGATAAAATTATAAAATTGATCAAAATGTAAAACATTAAGGATAAAATTGACAAAAAAAAATTAGAAACAAAATTGATAATAAGTATAAAATTTGGAATTAAAAATTGTTTTTGCCTTTATTTATTTATTTATTATAATAATACTGTTTAATTGTGTACTACTGTACCAGTCTACCACTTCTGAATTCTGTGGCTTCCACGATGACGACTCTTATGGCCGCAAGTTTTCCCAAAATCGCAACAAGTTCTTTAATCGGAATTCAATCCCGGCGATACCCTCTAATCGTTTTCCCCAACCGAATCAGAATCTTCCGTCGCAAAACCACAATTCCGTCGGTGTCCAACCAATCATCCTCTTCCCCTGGATTGTACTCTGCACAGAAATTCGATCTCACTCTTTCTAATGTCGACCTTGTTCTCGAGGATGTTCGACCTTACCTCATTGCTGACGGTGGCAACGTCGACGTTGTCTCCGTCCAAGACGGCGTTATATCTCTCCGGCTTCAAGGTCCCTTCTTCGCTTCTTTCTCTCCAACTTTCATTTTTCCTCTTTTTTTTTTTTTCATTTATATATCAGAATGGAATCGATGATGAGGTTTTCTACTTGTTTCAATAGAAAAAGAAGTTTTGGTATGGGTTTCATGACTACTGAATTTTTGACGTCTACTTTCTGTATGAAGAGAAAACAATACATGGAAATTTTGGATGTCTTAATTTTAGGGATTGCATCCGATTTTATCTTACTCATTTCGTTTAGGAGAATTGAATTAGAGGAAATATGATTACTTAGCGAAAACAAACCAAACCAATCACGCAATTACTGTTTTTGATGCACAAGTGATATATTTTGAGGTTTTGGCTGCTACATCTATAATGTTGAACAGGAGCCTGTGAAAGTTGTCCAAGCTCAACGACAACGATGAAGATGGGGATTGAGCGTGTACTTAAGGAAAAGTTTGGAGATGCAGTGAAGGATATACGGCAAATATATGATGAAGATAAAAGGGAGACAACTGTTGAGGTAATTTTCTCCTTTCTCCTCTCATGACTCATGGGTTCCTAATTATGAGTTAAGTTATTGAAACGATCTTGATGATGGTTATGATGCGTTTTACAATTTTAGGCTGTAAATAACCATCTTGATATCTTGAGGCCGGCCATTAAGAATTATGGAGGCAGTGTAGAAGTATTATCTGTTGAAGCAGGGGATTGCCATGTCAAGTATGTGGGGCCTGACTCCATTGGATCTGGCATCAAAGCAGCCATCAAGGAGAAGTTTCCAGATATTGTGAATGTTGTGTTCTCCAGCTAGGGTGTCTCCTTCTTTTCCACTTTTTTTGGGAGGTCACTTTGTGACACTGAAGAACTGAAGACGGTATATGTTGTTGCTACTATGTGCACTTCACCAAATGAATTAAACGTGGTGGGATGAGAGCATCATCATCATGGCTAAAGAGTAAAGATACTTCACGCTTGCTGATTCAGCTGATGACAGAGTATTGAAAATTCAAGAACGTTGCCACTATAAGCAAATCATGGTATTGAGAATGCTTTCTAAATGGATAATATTTAAGGCCGGTGCTGTTTTACAAATATACTGTCGACTTAATTTATTGACAGTGTTTGTCTAGTGTTTTAAATTTTATCTGTCTGTTCCTATCCTTAGCCTGTAACATCCATTATACAATATATATCACTTCTATGAGAGTGAATTTGCCAGACTTTCAATCATTCTCGTTGCTCTCTGTCACTTCAGTTGCCGCTTTAGTGGTGCAATTTGGCTGCCCCGAATAATTTGATGATTTGATCACAGTCAACGAAACAATAGAGTTGAACATCAAATTTCTAGGAAGATTTGTTTTTGGAAGTATAAACTGTTCTGAACCATCGCGATAAATTGATTAAGAAAGGCGTATACACGAAGTAGCAAGTGGTCGTCCATGTAATTAAACCCTGCATCAAGTAAGATTTATAAAGTCTCCTTTAGGACTTAAAAATGATAAATTGATAAGAGGAAAACTATACGCTATCATCAAAACATGAAAGAAAATCAATGAGATAGGTTAGCAGAAGTAGGAAAAGTATATACCTGGCCAAGGATTTCGATATTGGCTTGTGGGTAGTACCAAAGATTGAAAAACCTGAAAGAAGCAAAGGAAAGACGTCAATGTGATCTCTTTGAGCCAATAGGTTGCAATGGATCACAGGATGAAATGGGAAGGAATAAAAAGGTTTACTTCATCAAGGGAATCTCAGCGAGTGGGCAAGCAAGACCTACAATGCATGCTAGAGCAAAACCAGTCCATGTCCTGTCCAACAAAAACCATATAAACTCTGCTCCGGCAAACAGTATGTAAGCCTCAACGTTGTCTGCTATCCCGGCTTTGTACATTTCAGCACTCAATTCAATAAATAACGCCAGTAATCTATCACACATAAAGAACATCAACATTGATGAGCTCTGAAAAATCTCTGCAAATAGCAATAGCATTTTCTCCGATTAAATAGAAAATGTAACGTTATTCTCACACGAGTGAGGCAGTAGTTTTGGGCAAACTTGAGGGTTGAACGTTAATGAAGACCCTTTGATCGAGATAGAGCAGGAGCAAGCCAAACACAGAGTAGAAAGTGCCCAGCAAGAAAGGAACCTAGTTTGAAGTAAAGATGAATTTGGAGAGAAGACATTATAAGAAAGAGGGTAGAAGAAGAGAAGAGAAAAATGTAGAATAATAGTAGGAAGGAAATGAAGAACCCACCCAGATGTTAGTGTGGAGGGGACCTATGTCAAGAGACCAAGAATTGTAGACTTGGAGATTGACTCTAGAATGGAGTCCGTCGAGAAGGGGGCCGAGGAAGAAGCCTGTACCAAAAAGTGAAAGTGAGACAGAAGGCCATGAAGTTGAAGTGGAAAGGTTTGTTGAGGATTGCTGTCTCTGAGAACAGTGAGGCTTAAGCGGATGACATCTAGGACTGGGTATTTTCTGGAGATGATGGCTGTGACCAAAGGATAAGGCTGAAGCAAACAGGGATTGCATAATTACTATTCAGGGCTGGAAATTATGATTCTTATGCGATTCTTACAGTAGGGGGCAGAGGGCGAACGGAGAAGACATCTACAAGCTAATTTTTCATTCTTTTTGGTTGTGCTTAATGTTCAATTCTGACCACAAGTAGGTTGGACGATAAAAACTAAATAAATAATTAAAGATGTGGTTGTTGTCGTTTAATATAAAAAACAGTATGGCTTTTCATATCTGGTTTTGCAAAGACGTAAAGTCGTAAACATTCAATCACTTGAGAAACATTAGTATAATCTATTAGTCACCGAAAAATCGGAGTATTTCTCACCATAGAGGAACATTTGCTCCCGAGTCCACTTCCGAGTCTAGCCCACATGGAACTTCCAATTAGTAGTTCTGACTTCTCGAAGAGTGAGGTCCATATAATCAAGAAGATACAGAAAAGGGTATTGGGCTCAAACACTTGTTTCAAAATACACTATTTGCTCAAATAATTCGCATTTGTAAACTTAACTTATTTACATAAAAACTCCTCATGATGAGCTTGTTTGGTCAGTAGCATCTAACAACAGTAAAAAGCTTTAGAACCCACAACAAAAATAAAATTAGTTGAGCTCCAGGGGTGCAGTGTTGAAATATTAATACACAGGTTAGGCGATGTTAGTCCCTCTCATTTGTAATATTCCGCTTTCCAATACATATTAAGACTGGCAGCAATTAGTACTAACTGGAGGCTGAAGCAAAATATGGAACTTCAGTGTATGGGTTCACTAGTGCTTTCCACCTCATCCGCATTCCCGTACGAATTCTACAACTCAATACAATTCTCTCAGAACACCTGATATTGAACACGAAAAGGAAAACTCAGCAAAAATACGATGCAATATCATGCTTTCCTATGTGGCTTCATACCAAGATCAAATGGATGAAAGAGCTATATGCCTTTATTGTCAAGAAATCAAATAAGAATCAGACTGATAAATGAATGACAATTACTTCGTACTCCCAAATACCCTTTAAGAATAAAAATTAAGTCCTTACTGATGGACTATAGATCTGAGGCCTTCATCTTTCTAGGTCTTTTAGACTGAGCTGGTGATGATGGAGCTTCTGATGTCCGTCCAGGTGCCTATATAAAAAATTAAAAACAGTTGCAAAAATTACAACCATACTGCAAAGGGATTGAGATTGAAAAAGAAAATGAAGCAAATCTGAATGAGATTTATAAAATAATAAAAAGAAGACTATGCAGTATGCACCTTGCGTTTCTGGTCCCTTTTGCCAACCCTTTCCCCTGAAATCACAGTCACAAACATAACTTCAACAGTTTTATACTAAAGTAAAGCCCTTATCAGTTAGAGAAAACAAGGCAGCAGGTGGCTGCAGAATTTATACTACCTCCAAAACTCATCGAGTCTGCAACAAATGTCCTATCCTGGTCCCCAACATAACATAAATGCTGTCAGTATTTTGAGAATCACAAACTCTAGATTTGAAAACTAGAATAATGTGCTTGGAGACGGTTGGACCATAAAACCAATAATGAGGAAAAGTAACCCAAATAAAATTACTTTTTTTAAAAATAAAAGTTTCCTAACCTTTGGTGTGCCAGGTGTTTCGGTGTATGAACCATCTCGCAAAGCGGACCCTTCCGCCTCCTTATTCTGTAGCTGAAACACAGAGCTCCCAAGTAAATAAATGAAAGAAACTGATAATTACTTCATTAATAAGAGAAAGTAAGCCATTGCTGACATTGCTAATTAAAACTTTAATTGAAGAGGAATTTTCAACTTTAACAGCATTCCAATTTGTTTTCTTTCTAACTCCACGTGTCTAATAATTAATAACAAAGCAATCAATCAAAAGTGGCAAACAAATCACACTTATCATAAATACCTGTTTCTGAAGATTCAGCAGAGTTAATATTTCTTTTCTCAGTTCAAGATGCTCTGCACAGACAGCTTTGGTCGGAACCCTCGGTTTTAAATTAACCTAAGTCACAGACAAGACAATGTGTAAGGAAGTAAACCAGGATCTTCTGCTCTTCACTAGCAACTACTTAATCAGTCTTATGGTCTCTTACAATGCGTATTATACCCCTCCCAAAACAACAAATCTGACCAACTAGTGACAAAATGAATACAAAACAAATGTAGATAAAGAATTGAAAATTATAAAGAATACAATGCGAGGAGTTTGTGGCAAAGAAGGAGATGAAAAGTAGATAGCAGAAAGACAAAAAGGAAGCCTATTGATGTCAATTTGATCAGTGCTCTATACAAGAACGTGACTGCACAAGAGATTAAACAGATATATGAGGTTAGGGAGAGTAAACAAACCCCAAGTTCTTGCAATGTTTGCTCCACCCGTTTGATAGTCCGTAGTCCAGCAGATGAACTTGCAGCTTGCACCATTTGATCAAGTCCATATGTTCTTAGATACACACGAAGCTGAAATTGTTCACTGTCAGACTATGTTTACAAGAGAAATTAACAGAATGCTGAAAATTGCCTCTATCACAAAATAAGTCACTTAAAAGATGGTGAGTTTGTGACCATTGATAGTAGATGCATTATCTTACTATGCGAAGGGATGCAAGAGTAGATGCATTGTCTGATGTTGACGTGGAAGGAACAACCGTGGATGGAAGCTGAACGACTGGAGTATCACCAGGGATAGCTCTCTCTGTTGCTTCAGTACCAGCATTTGATGAAGCAGCAACCTCAGACTCCTCAGCAACCTAAAACATGTTGGAAAACAAGCACATGATGTCACATATATCGTACACATACCCACACACACCAAAATTTGATATTCGGATCATATGAAACATGATTTTGATTTATTTACAATTCAGAATTATAAAAATCTAAAACTGCATAAATACCTTGGTTGCCATGCGTGATTCAGTTATTCTTTTCGCTTCAGCAAGAACCTATAAAAAATTAACAACAGTAGTACACAGCTAAACATGAACAGTGAAACAGATATGGAAAATTTAAAACCTCCTGATCTTTTCGCTCTTGTTGCTTTGTTTGAGAGAGGTACATGGACAATGCTCTCTTCCGCTCTACCTCTTGTGAAACATTATATGGTTCCTACAATCAAGAAAATGGACAAAAATTGGAATCACATGACATGACTCATGATATTCAGGTTTCATTTTACACAAAATGGCCAACCCAGAAAATAAATATAGTGACTTGAAAGCAACACACAACAACTCCCAAGAGGTATTATATTAGGTTTAACGCACCTTAACCAAAGGATATGCCGCAACATCCCCAGGAGATGAAGCCCTAGCCATTAATATAGCCCGAGATACTACATAATGGCAAACAGTCATCAAGAATGTAAAATATTAAATCTAAGTTCCACTTATAAAGCCTTTTAACAGCCAGTCAAACCATAAAACTGAAAATATGAAATAAACATGAAAATGAATTGAATGGAGAGAAAATGAACTTTGTTCGGTAAATGAATAGACAAGTACCACTATAGTATCGTTCTTTCAGTTCCTCTACAGTTCGAGACGATGGGAACCTGTCAGCTATCACAATGAACCGGAGGTCAAACCTTTCACACAAGTCAAACAGTTGATCTGTCTCTTCCTTAGTCCAAGCCTACATGATTGAAATATGACAGAAGAAAGCAGTATGCTTTATTTTCGTAACATGTTGGTGCATCTGAATTATTCAATCAACAAAAATCAAAATAACAGAATTGAATTTTAATGTAACAAAAAAATTGGAAATTTAATATCATAAAAGAGAAATATGAAGAATACACTGCTAAAATGTAACATACATTACCTCTTAAACATTAAAAAGAAATAACTACACAGGTGAAAATTAAGGATAAGAAAAGAAGTAAATGCAAATTCAAGATCTGTTCAGATACAGTTCCTATCAATTGAGATGAAGTCTTCCATCCTTATTCACCACGTATCTATCATCTTCACCAGGTCTACAAATCATATACCACTTACAAGCAAATTAGAAACAAATCTCAGCTCCAATCCTTGAAAGCTTGAAGGAAGTTGAATTACGATGGATATGAAAAGATAAATTTTGGACAGTTATAAGTCACAGGCCAACAATAATTTTATAAAACAACTATCAATACTCAAGTACCCAACTAATTAAAAAGTTTCATCTCGGCAATTTCCAGTAAGTTTCCTCAGAGTTATTACACTAATCATCAAGGAATTAGCATCAATAAAAGAAAATGAAACATGTAGCAAAGATTCCACCATTAAAAAAACATGAAAATCCTACGAAATTGCAAAAAGATCCATCTTCCTCGGACATCCAATTCTCTCACTTATAAAGTTCTGAAAATTTTCAGTTTTGCCGCTGGAGCTACCCCAAAGATAAAATCACATGTATCTGAACAAATATATTCAACTCCTGTATGATACTTACGGAATCTTGCAGATACTTCTCGTACTCCTCATCTGTGTATTTGACAGTGTCTACAGACTGCACCACAGCATGTGAACTAACTTTCAACAATGAGAAGAAAATTTAATAATTGATGATGAGCTCAAAATCAGGAATGATATAAAATGACAACAACATCAGGCATAAATGTCCACTGGCATTTATTTACCTTGTTATATTTGGCAAAAGAATAATCCCCAGTTGGTGGAACGCCATTTACAACTCGGACCTGCAACACAAGACACACATAATGATAATTTCCATGCTTACAGGAACCATAAAATTATGCAGAAATTAAGATACAGAACTCACCCAATGGTAGAGTTGAAGATTATCTTTGCGAGCAGAATTTGTGAAAGGAAGCCACTGCCAAGTGATCTGAAGAAAGAAACCATAACATGTCATAAGTAGTAATAACATCATAATTTCAGAATCTCAGTCAACATACATGCCGTATAACTTACGAAAACTGTAGAGGGGCCTGTAAGAAACAGAAGATAATTAACACAAAGGATGAATTAAGACAATTTTCAAAGGCAGGACATCATTAAGTATTTGACATACTATATTCTATAAATGTTTTTATAGCATTGTCTAATAAAACAAAGACCTCAACTAGAGTATAAAGGATTCAATTGTAAAAATAAAAGCATTAAAAGCATAAATACCTAAAAGCACGGACTACATTTGCATCCTTCACTCATTAATATAAAAAGAAGGTAACTTAAACTAGTTATACATTTCACCATGACTTCAAAAGAATGTAAAAAACGGTTCGTCTTCAAATCTTAGTTTTGCTAATCCTAAACGAGTGTATAGACCAAATTTACAACAGGTAAGAAAAAAAAAAAAAAANAAAAAAAAAAAAAAAAAAAAAAAAAAGGAGAGCAAATACACATTGCTGAAAAAACAAACAAATAAACAGAGAACCTTCTCGTCTGATGGAGGTCTCTTCTTCAATTGAGACGAATCAATTGCAGGCATAAGAGGTGCCAAACCACCTGTAAGCGCATACACCTATAGAAAGCCCGACAAAGACTAGGTCAAATTCAGCATAAATTGTTTAAACAAAAATGAAAGAGGGATTAGATACCTCCCGCGAAATTCCATCTGGTTTTCTCTGCGAGTCTTTCTGGGGTCGAGACTTTTTCTCTTGAATTGGCAAAGAAGTTTTGGGCAAACCAAGTATGTCCTTGGCATCCATGAGAGATGGGGGGAATCTAGGGCTAAACTACTACAACTTCTATCCTCGAATAAAATGTTAAAATTCAGAATTCATTAGAATGGCTCATTGGGGTTTCCTATTTGGCACAAAATTTCGTTTTCGCAAAATTTAGGAAGCAATGTTCATAGTTCATACTTCAAAAGAACTACGAAGCTTGGAACTGAGCAAGAACTCAAGTTCTCCCTCCAGAATCCATATTAACACTTTTGTTTTTGGCTACTTTCAGTTTATGAGTAAAACGACGTAGTTCACAAGTTATGAAATGGAATGGTATAATTCATAAAATGGAATAATTTTAATCCTTTATTAGTTTTATTTATTTATTTTTTTTTGCCTGAATCCTTTATAAGTTGCTAAGGAAAAGAAATATTCATTTTATTGTTCTTCAATAATAAAATTATAATTACAAATTAAATAAAAGTATACTTATCAATAACATGAATTAAAAAGTTAATTATAAATTGAGATAAATTATAGAAATTAGGGTATTAATTAGAAAACGTTAGTCGAAAATGCAATTTATTAGGTGTATACAATGAATCATATGGCACACTTGTAATCATAAATGTGATCTAATGGTATTAAGTAATAAAGAATTAAAGATGCAATTTCTTATGAATGCATTTAAGGGTGCTCACGAGATGTATTAGGTTGGATTTTTTTTTAAGACGAATTAATTTGGGTTAAGTTTAAAAAAAATATATTTCAATTCAAACCAATTCAAATCAAACAACAATAGGTTGAATTGGACGGACTTGCGGATTAATTCATTCCAATTTAAAAATATTTTTTTCACCAAAATTTTTACATATAACTTAACAACTATATTGTTAGTCTATCACATAAAAATTCTTACGATTTCTTTTTAGATTTCTATAAATAAAATTAAATTGTTGGAAAGATAAGACATATATACTCATCCAAATTTTCATTAGCGTGGTGCATCAACATTATTGTAAATTTGTAATCTACATAGTAAGACAGTAAGCTAGAGGAGGTGAGTAAATGAATCATAGTAAATAGAAAACTAGAGTGGGAAGTGTGAGTGATTGATTGAAAATAGTTGAGGAGGTGCATTAGAAACTCTAAATAAAAAGTGAAAAGGGATGAAAATTATTGGAGAATGAGATGATAATGTGGCATTAATCAATTAGTTTAGCTCGCATCTATTACATTGTTACTGAATTCTATTGATTAGTTGTATTTCTCTTTGTCTATCTAGATCTCTTTGGACACTTTATTCGGAAATGAAATCAATCTCTTCACTTTTATTTCTTTGTTTCATTATTTCATAATACGGTATCAATTTGTTTCATCTAGCTTCATTGAGAAGCAAAAGAGAAGACGAAACTAGAAGAGGATTAGAAGAAGAAATATGATTCGAAGTTGGTTGAGTACTCTCCATCGAGATACTTATTAGCTCGATACCATATTATAAAATAGTGAATCCGGAAAATGAAAGTGAAGAGAATGATTTTATTACTAAATAAAGTGTACAGAGAAAAATACAACTAATCAACAAAAAATCAGTAACGATTACACTTTCATTTATCTATTTTACTATATTATAATAAAAATGAAAGGTTAAAGAACTATTTGTCAACTTAGTTAAAAGTAAATAAAAAATAATTTGTCTATCAATTTTTAAAATTAAATGATCCTATGTGAGTTGAGAGCTTAAAAAATCTATTATCAAGTGTTTTGAAACTCAAAAAGCCTAGAATGCATTTGAGCCATTTTTTCATTGAATATTAAGTGTGGAGAAAGAATATATGAACAATTAAATATAAAATTAAAAAGTAGAGAAAATGATGAATAGAATGGAAGAGTAATTGGATGCGTAAAAGGTTTATGTGATTTGTGAGGTTGCCATTTGTCATTAAGCATGTGGACTTGTATGTGGTTGGTATTAAATATGTAAAATATATATATATATATATATCTTATATTATATGGCTCCACCCTTTTCTGGTCGTCCATATTTTAAAACTATAGTACAAAATTAATAATAAGAGGAAAATTATATCCCAACTTTTAGGGCACGCAAATATATATGTAAAATAAATGAGGGACTAAATCGTTAACTCAGTAAAAAAGAAGGGATCAAATAATAATTTTCCTCTTATTATTAATTTTGTACTATAGTTTTAAAATATGGACGACCAGAAAAGGGTGAATCCATATAATATAAGATATATCTTATATTATATGGCTCCACCCCTTTCTGGTCGTCCATGTTTAAAATTATAGTCTATGAAATTAAAAATAAGAGAAAATTTATTATTTGGTCTCTCTTTCTTTATTAAGTTAACAATTTAGTCCTTTATTTATTTTACATAGCAAAGCAACTAATATATATATATATATATATATGCAAATGCAATTAGGTGACGTGGTCATAAATAGAATGGTTACCAATTACAAAAAAGTTTAAAACTAAAAATATCAGCAATAGCGTTGCTTGCTGACTAGATAGTCCACCTCGTGTTTCATTCAATTACTCGCAAAACAGCAACCCTCCAAATATAAACTTCACGCCCTTCATTCATCCATCTTTTGCAACTCCTCCACTTCAATTTGTCTCATCTTTATTTTTTGCCTCCGTACTTTACATTATTTCTCAATTTATTATTCCATCAATTAGGCAACGAAAATTTGTAAACTTTTTAATATCAACTTGTCTTGCATATCTCTTTACTTTATACGAATTAATCATATAGGTCGTTGCTTAATTGTGGTTTTAAACTAAAAAGTCATCCATCTATCAACAATCTATTTTATTCAATTTCAGTTGTCCCTAAGTAAATGGCAAAATCTGATTTGTCATTTTCTGTTTGTTATTCTTCCTTCAAAAGTTGGGATATTAACTCTTTAACTTTTCATTATTATATATACGTATTAACCTACTATTCCCCATATTATGTAACTTGATTGACGAATTAATCATATAGGAGTTGGGAGTGGCGGGGTTAAAAACTCAAAAAAAAAAAAGGTGCGCTATAGTGTTATAGAGAATATGATGCACCTAAAATCCGAATTAAGCGATAGTGGCATTAATGATGGGTGATAGGAACATAAAAATGAGTCATTATAATTTACAAACATAATTAATAATGATTTGGTGTAGAGGTAGACGAGCTACACCTTAGATGAGGGTGCTCAACTTCTACATCTTAGATGAGAGGACTCAAGTTCATCCCTAGAATCAATATTGTCAGAAAAACTTTAAATTATTCGCTTCCCGACTCAAATGAAATTAACTTTTACCTGAATCGTTATACAAATAGACAAGAATAACCTATAATTTAAAAAAAAAATTACAAATGAAGAGAGACACAGTAGTGGAATGCTATGAAGGAATGGAATAATATAAGGTTAAAACCTGGTTCTAAACTACAGAATAAATTGTGTTTTGATAATTTAAATATATTTTATTTTATTTTGATCTTTAATATTCTTAATTTATTTCATTGTAGTCTATCTTATGATTCTATTTAATTTTTATGGTTATTTTTCATATATATCTTTCATACATATAATAAAAAATGTGAAGATCAATAATTATTCAATGTAGAAAAAATTGAAGTAGCGAGGAAGCAGTAGTGTAATAAGTTGTCGTTGTCAAAATAAAGTCATAGTCATAGAAGCTTGATCCTCCAGGTGCCGCTTTCTGTCATTCTCATGCTCATAATCTCACCCAATCCATTATATATGTTAGATCAATTACTTGGACGGCAATCCATTTCTCTCTCTCTATTTCATTTTTTTTTTTGGTTTTGTTTGCTGTGCCTCCATTCTCTCAGAATAGCAGGGGAGACCACTTGCGCAGAATTCTATATATAAGATTCAAGAGGAAAAGAGCCTTTTTGTCTTGATACATATATAATATTATAATGGCATGCACCTACGCATCCTTATCATCATTAATATCAATATAGAAAGAGAGAGAAGGGAAGTGATTTACGTAAAAGAGAAATTAAAGAGCATATTCCCATGGTGATGAATTGCTTGGTAAGCCCCTATTTTGGGAGAAGGGAGGGGAACAGGAGCAGTTGTAGGACATGGGGGCCCTACAATTTAAGTATTCAAATACCATACTCCATTATTGCTTTGTCTCACTCAACCACTCTCACTTCTCACATGCACATGCCCAACTTCCTTCCATTCATTTTCTTAAATCAAATCTCTTAATAACCCATTCACTATTTAGTTATTATAATATGTTAATGAATTAATTATTCTCACATATAAAATATCAGGAGTGAGTTGACTTGGAAGACTACTTAGTAGCAATTAGAGACAGTGTTTGTGTTCAAAGTTTAAATTCAATTGTTACAGATTTCAGAGCGTGATGCAATTAATTAATTAAAATAAGAGGGAAAATTAGAAGAAGGAATTAGTGGACCCCCTAAAAGGGTTTGTTTATATACTCTAATTTCAATCATCCAGACAATAATTCAAATCATGAAAATTTTAAAAAAGGAAATGAGAAGTGAGAAAAGAAAATTAGACAGGTCTTTACAGCAAAAAGGTCGGTTGATAAAATGATTAATATAATGAATGGTATGGTAGAATTCCAAATAAATGATGTTTGATCTGCAAAATTGAGTGTTGAGGCAAATGCCGGCCCTCCCCATTAAACTATGGGTCCTGCAATCCTGCTCACAAGACACTAAGCCCTAAAATATAGGCAACCACTCTTGTCTCTCCATCATCATTTCTCTAATTACTCATCTAGATTCCTTCCTCACTTTCTTCAATCACCTAATCATACTTTATATTTCTATATATATATATATATATATATTACTCTATTCCCTTTTCTTTTCTATATCTTCATTACATAGTACAGACTACGAAACTAAACAACCCTAACTATACATTGGCCATCAATAATTAATATATATATTTAATATTTAAACTATGAAAAAATAATTAAATTTGGAAGTCGTTAATTTCATCTGACAATTTGCTGAGCTGACACAGTACTCAAACTAACTAAAGAAAAGGAACTAAGTTGCTCAAATTAATAATAGTACATCTCCATCATCAGCATTTCGTTTTCACTAGTGTTTATTCCAAATAAAGCAAAAGCAACCGTTTGCCTATATATATATATATTAATTGATTTACCATTTCTTGCAATAGTTGTGCTTGTTTTTCATGTTTTTGCCATTTTGATGATGTGTAAACGGAGGTTTGAGCTTTGAAGAGTAGAGAGACCAATTTAGATCTTCTATAGTGTACTATAAGTAAGAGAAATGAACAAGTAAAGAGAGAAAGTTGATCGCACTAACACTTTTTCTATTTACCCCTATTCTTTTTTCTCTCAGCACTATACCCTTAAATTATCATAGATGATCCAAATTGATAGAGAGATGAAGAAAACTTACACTGTCACTTGGATATGACAAGGAAGTGTGGTCTGGTTGAGAGGGAAAGCCAAGGGGTAATTAAGAAAGATGCATGACTCAATCAAAATGGGGAGAAAGTAGTTGGTTGAATCCCATCAATGATGTATATATTTTTGGTAAGCACAAGACCACAAGTGATTAATTCAGTGCCAACCAAATCCTGTCAACAACTTACTGTTGCTTTAACTTATTTTCAGCCAAACCCAATTTTAATGTCTACCTATATATAATAATGGCACAGTAGAAGAAATTAAAATTAAAAGATGGAAAAAGAAAAGGCTGAATGCTGAGTCAGAAGAGAGTGGAAAGTTGAAAGGATTGAAATAACAGGGGCAAGTTAATGAATTAAATAAAAGAGATTGAGAGTGGGACGTACGCCCAACAAATGCCGCGCAATAACTGCTAAATGTCTACATAAGTAAGAAATTGAAGTGCAAATAAAGTTGTGAGTCGTGGGTAATGAATGATGGAATTAAATTACAGAGGAACATGTCTCAACAAAAACCGCCTGAGAAAGAGAAGAATATCCGACAATGTCTTGTGCAGATATCAGAAACAGGAGATTCCTAGTTTTCTAGTTTGCCAACACATACCCAACATCATCCACGCCCACTTTTGACCTTTTTACAATATTAATTCACACCCCCTCCACGTCACCCACCTCAATTATCACCTGCTGGCTGCTATGCTGCACATTCATTTAAAAATAATAACATATTCATATGTAATACTATAAGCAACAACAAAAAAAAAGGCAGAGTCAAAATTGAAATGGAGTCAAAATAGGTAAGGGGAAATTAACTTGGACTAGGGTGTGGAGAAGCAATATAATATGCAATGAATTGAGGGAAAGGCGACTAATAGTTAGGCTACAACCATTCTTGCACCCCAATCACATCTACAGTGTCTGTGGTTGTTGAGTCCTTCTTCTCATTTCTCAATCTCCTCCCATCCATCTATCTAATAATTAATTAGTAATTACTATATCTCCCTTTTCTTTTCATCTCATTTTACCCATCTTGAATCGTACAAAAGTCCACGCCTGCTTCATTGAACTAGAATCAATTCCTTAATTATTGTATTCTCTCCCTAATTAATAATGATTTGTAAACTATACACACACACCCTCTTTGTCTATCCTATTAATTAATTTTTGGTCACATACCCCTCTCTCTCTCTCTCCAATTGCTGACCCTCCCTTCATGTATATAAATATGTACACAATGCCACCTTCTCCAACCGTAACTATATATATTCGATATATCTATCCCTCCTGAATCCTCATCAGTTGCTTTTTGACCTCCATATATATATATATAGGATCGAGCTGAGGATGATGAGAAGCAAGAAAACGAATGCTGTGGGAATTCCAACGATCGACCTGTCGATGGAAAGGTCGGAGTTATCGGAAATGGTGGTGAAAGCGTGCGAAGAATATGGATTCTTCAAGGTGATAAACCACGGTGTGTCAGAAAAGATCATTTCGAGATTGGAAAAGGAAGGAAGTGAATTCTTTTCAAAATCGAGTTCAGAGAAACTAGAAGCTGGTCCTGCTTCTCCTTTTGGTTATGGTTGCAGAAATATTGGCCCAAACGGCGATATGGGTCACCTCGAGTATCTTCTTCTTCATACTAATCCTCTCTCCATCTCTCACTCCTCTAAATCTATCTCCAACAATCCTACAACCTTCAGGTACCACTCCATTCATCCATCATTCAATTCTTTCTTTCTTTTTATTTTGGTGTGTGTGAATTAATAATATTAACCAACAATTTAATGCCAAGCAGGATGGCGGGGTCACAAAAATGAGATTTTTCTTTTTCCTAATCATGTTACATTTGAAACTATTTCAAAATGTGAATCAATACGCCTTCTGGCCTTACTCACAGTTGGCCTGTAAACTGAGACACGTCATATATATTATTAATTATTACTCATCACCCTTTGTTACCCTGGACATGTATATTATTTATATATATCTTTCATTTACTCAAGAAATAGTAAATAAATAAATAATAGTAGAGGCGCTATATATCTTTGATATATATATATATATATATATGTGAAGTTATGAACCTTTCTTATGCCTCAATTTCTTTATCAATTAAATAACAACATGGAGTTGAAAATGTCAGCTGCAACACGTGCACTCGCTACCACGAATGAAGCTAGGGAATAAAAGTCAACCCAAATTCCAAATTCGCACCACTGTTATTTTTCTCTGGCTATATATGTTTATTAAGTATATATAGCGCATAAATTAAGCCAGGTTTTAGCATGAGCCAGGTATAAGTTATGAAACACCATCCGTACCCTATGTTGATCACGACTTTATATAAAATAAAAAGTTGGTATAAGTGCACTTTTAGTCCCATAACTTTGGCTAAGGTTTCAATTTGGTCCCATAACTTTTTTTGTTGCACTTTTGGTCCCATATCTTTTACTCAAGTTGCAGATTTGGTCCTGTGTTACATTTTTGGTCCCATATCTTTGGTTCATGTTACATAATTGGTCCTATATTTTTTAGTCAAGTTGCAGAGTCGGTCCCATATCTTTGGGTCAGGTGCAAAATTGGTCTCATATATTTGGATCAAGTGGGACTGGCGGTGAAACTTTTTGCAAAGATATGGGACCAATTCTGTAACATGACCAAAAGATATGGGACCAAAAGTGATACAGGACCAAATCTGCAACATTTTGCAAAGATATGGGACCAAAAGTGCAACAAAAAAAGTAATGGGACCAAACTGAAACCTGAGTAAAAGTTATGGGACCAAAAGTGCACTTTGACCTAAAAAGTTTGAACGAATGATCTGTAATAATTAATTAGTCTTTTTTCCATTGGATATAATAGGTAGTGACAATGAGGGCTTAAAGAAAATGTAAAAAAGAGAGGGAAAAATAGATTGGGTTAAATTGAAGTGAAGAAAGAGTGTCGATGAATGAAGAAGGACACAAGTACAAAAAAAAGTTTGGAAAGAGTGGGTGAGTGTTGCGGTGCGTGCGTTGGCGTGGCCTAGAATTGCCCTCCTATGAAAAAAAAAAAAAAAAAAGAATTGTAAGAATTAGAATTCTTTTCTTTTTTTTGGCAAAAGAATTAGAATCCTCATGTCATGTGTTACTACTAGTTTTGGGTAGATTGGCGGTGGAAGATCATAATTATGGTTTAAGAAAATGAATGCAATAAAGACAGAAAGGAATGGATAGCTTAGGCATCCAATCAAAGAAAAAAGGTAGAGTATAGAGATGCATATATTTGTTGGGGAATGATATGATTAAAAAGGTTTATATTATTATATATGTGATGTGATGGATGTAATAGTATGATTAATCGAATGTGCAGTTGTGCGGTGAATGATTACATAGAGGCAGCAAGGGAAGTGGCATGTGAGATGGTGGATCTTGTGGCGGAGGGCCTGTGGGTCCCAGAGAAGACCGCCGTGAGCCGCCTCATAAGAGATGTTCATAACGACTCGGTGTTGAGGATTAACCACTACCCTCCGGCGGCGGCGGCGGCGGATGGGAATAGCAGCATAGGATTTGGGGAGCATTCTGATCCTCAGATCTTAACAATCCTAAGATCCAACGACGTTGGAGGGCTTGAGATCTGTACTCACGACGGCTTGTGGATCCCTGTCCCACCAGACCCCAGTGCCTTGTTTGTTATGGTTGGCGATGTCCTTCAGGTAATGACGAATGGTCGGATTCGAAGCGTGAGGCACAGAGTAATGAGGAACACAAGTAGAGGGAAGGCTAGAATGTCCATCATGTACTTTGCAGCACCACCACTTGAGTCGTGGATCACACCACTCCCGAAAACGGAGGCATGTGTATATAAGCCATTCACTTGGGCTCATTACAAACAAGCCTGTTACTCTCTCCGACTCGCTCACTCCAGACTCGACCTCTTCAAGCTTAAACACCCCCACACCCTTTTTTAATATTCATTCTTTTCTATACTCCTACTCACTTCCCACTTAATTACCATTAGTATTATCCCCCGCCCATCTTTACTGTTACTACGTATATATTTTTTGTAATCAATACCCATTTCTTACTCAAATCAACCTTTACCTTCCTACTCTCATACTCTTGTTCACCATTCATTACTTACATAACTATTAAAACTAACTACATATTGTTCATCATTCGCCTCAAGGGAAAATAATGAATTAAAACAAAATTTAATTGCATTGGGCCAAGATTCCATATTAGATCAGTTATTCAAGTAGGCATGGGCGCAGCAATTGTTGACGCGCTTTCATTACATGAATCATTTCATTAGGTATACCTGTGGAAAATTACATTTTACCAACATGTCATCTTACAAGAACAAGGGTCACAAATTCCTCAAAGGGGCTTTTGTGTCATTTCCCTTTCACTATTTTTTTTTTCTGTCTCTAATTTAACTCTGAACAATTAATCGGGCAACGAAAGGCCTCCTTACTAGAGAGTGAAATTAATTGAGTTTTTGTTTTGGTTGCTCCATTTGGGTCTTACCAACTCTGACAAAGAATATCTAGTCGCAATTGCTCCATCAACCAATTCAGGAGTATTCATCTTTATATGAGTTAGCCCTTTTGGTAGGTTTAACTACAAACTAACCACTATTATTGCAATATTCTTGGTGGACGGTCGGAGTACCCTTTCCCTCTCATTATATATCTCATCTTTTCTTACTCCAAAAAAACATCCCAATATTAAACCAAAAAGAAATTTGTCCCGAATCTCAACAGTCCACAATTTAATTAGATGGGGGTCAATTGGACATCATTTCTTTCTTAATATAAATATATTAGTTTCAAGAGTTAGTTAAACTGTATTTTCATCATCATGCGCATGAAGTGGATGAAATCTAAGCCGAATTATCTCAAGGTTCAAACAGGGTCAAGCTAGATATATGATTGGCCACTTGTAACAAGTTGCATTCTCTTTATGTTGAGGTTGCCCAACGCTCTTTGACTTAACTAAGACACGGCTTAGATGGCGGCCAACTCTCTAAAAAAACTTACCAGGCACAATTTGCGTGTGTAATACTACTTTCAACTTAATTAATTCCATGCTCATAAGTCATTACATTTGATAAGGCACTCATACTTGTAGAATGAAGCAGCAACTTTAGCATGAAAGAATATCATGAATTATAACACAAATAAATAGTCATAGTTTCAACAAGAAAGGGGAAGAGGTGATTGTCTTACAAGCAATTTAGTTTAGAATATGTGGGATGCCCATGAGGAGAAGAAATGTTGAGTGCTTTTTGGTTAGGATGATAGGAATATAAAGAAGCTAGGAAAGGAAGAACATATTCAGTATCAACATTAATTGTCTGCCTTAGCTTTTGTAGAAAGATGCTGAAAGCGTAATTTTTGCTAAGAGATGGCTTCTATTCTGCTGTTAGTGGAAGCCTTCATAAGAGGATGTCATAATGATGAGAGGTGGAAAGAGGAGAGAAAACAAGAATTGGGAGGCATCATTATGAAAGCCAAGAAACAAGGGATTGCAGGAAGCAGCATGAGCGTAGACGTGGAAAACCTTGATTGCTTCTGGACTTGTAATGGAGACACCAAAGCCTGGAAACTACCAGACTCTGCCATTTGGCCTTAGAATTCCATCTTCTCTTCTCCATATCTATGATGCATATTTTACTTTTCATGTTTAAAGTTTTAACCTTTCTATGATGTAAAGCATCTTATTTGTAATTTGTCAAATTTCAGTTGGTGTCATCTGATTTTCCTCATCTTGGTTTATGTGTGAAGAAAGAATAATAAAACCTGTTTGTGGGTGAGCATCAGTATGATCGGTGCGCAATCCTTTGGTTCTTCAATCCTCATCCATTATTTGTATGAAATGGAGATAGATGACCATATGGATTGCATGTTCTAAGAGTTTGAATTCTTTACAACTGAACTTAAAAGTAAATGTAATAAATGAGAAAGATTAAATTATCCATATTTTTATATTTCTGACCCAGCAGCCCAGTTAAAATTAATCAATAATCACGTCATTATCAACAAACCCATTTACGAACAAATGGGCTTTTCAATAAAACCCATTTGTACAATTTTAAAATAGCCCATAGGCATTCTTGTGTAGAGTGACTTTCCCACCCTCCCAAAAAATAAACTCCTTGATTAACAATGTCTTATTTATTTATTTATTTTTGTATAGTATAGCATTTCTGTGTGACTGTTTAATTTAGAAATAATGTTGAATCAGAAACAGAATCCTTTAGTCTGGACGCAGGGATGGAATTACAGGACTTGAAAACCAAGAAATGTATGGTTTTCTATATATGTCAATTATAAATATCTAGGTTGCAGTGGCAGGGAAGGGAGCTGAAAATCAGAAGTTGAGAGTAGCTAGTGTTGATGGCAATGCAAGCATGATTTCTTTCATCAAAATATGTAACACAAGTCCATTCCTAAACCTCCAAAGTAAAGTAGGAACACAGTGATCTGAGACTGGTGCCTACAATACTAGTCTTTATTGGATCCACGTAGTGATGGACTAAAACCAAAAGTAACAAAACCAAAAGTTGAAACATTGGTCAGCAATAAAAGTAACAAAGAACTGTCAAAAGTGAGTGGTGAGGTTTTGGGGCGTCGTTGTAATCTTCCAAATCAGAGTTGATTCAAGTCTTCTCGAAACCCAAAAGTCCAAATGTAGCATACAAAACAAAGCCACTCCTTGGACATTTTTCAACCCGTCTCCCTACCAATTCGACTATGGTCACCAAGGTTTCCTCCATTTCTTTTCCAATCAAGAAGTATGCATTCTTTAATTGGCTTCATGGGTGGGCTCCATGGAAGAGGAAACTATTTGACCAAGATTCAAAAATCAAAAGTGTTGCCTTTCATCCATGGTTTCAAAGCTTGCGGCTCCCTCTTGTAATTATAGTAATTCATACATTCTAGTGCCTTGCCTTATTACTTCTAGAACGCCGTTGAAATGTTGAATTAATTTAAACCCTATTAATATTAATATTATACTGCTCCCACCTCGATCACTAGCCTTTTCATTTTCTTCTTAATCCGGCCTGCTTTTTATTACACCATTTTAATAAGTAGCAACAATGCAGGAGTCAACACGATTAAAATCATATAACAGAAACTAACACACATGCGCCATTAATAACATCTCATGAAAATTTAACAAATATGGCTAACTGTTTAATTTGTCTGTGATCTCTTATTCCAAATCAGTCCGTCACAATATATTCAACATATCAGTTGCTACATACATTAATGGTTAAAAGGTCATTTTGGTCCTAAATTATGCTCTAATGTTCATTTTGGTTCATTATGTTTCAAAATGTTCAAATTGGTCCTAAATGTTGACAAAATGTTTCATTTTGGTCCTAAATATTGGTAAAATGTTTCATTTTGGTCACAAGTTATTGAATTTGGTCATATTTCTCTCGTTTCTCATTTTAAGTTCAAAGGACTTGTTAAGAGGAACTCGTGGCTCTGAATTCGTCACATTCGAATTTGAAACGGGAGAGATATGATCAATTTTGTTTGTTTGACCATGAAACGAGCGGTCTACTTTTAAGACCTATTTGTCCTCGTTTGCTAACGGCCTCAATTGGATAGAGAAAGTCCTCTTCGAGAACAATACGTAGCTCTAAACTTGTCAGGTTTAAACTTGAAACAAGTCATATTCAATAGTCTAGGACCAAAATGAATCATTTTGATAACATTAAGGACTAATTTGAACATTTTAAAATATAGTGAACCAAAATGAACATTAGAGCATACATTTAGGACCAAAATGACCCTTTAAATTACATTAATTAAAGATCATCAGAGAGCAGTTGTTGTTGCAAGAAGCATATATTTTCATGTGTCCACAAATCTTGAACAGGCAAAGCAGTGGTAGAATCAAAGGCTTGTTGTGTCCCCAAAGATTGAACTTGTGGTATGTGTGTAAAAGTAGAATCACCATTGTAAGAGACAGTAGTACAAGAGTGAGATAGAGAAGGAGGTTGAGGGTGAACGACGACGTCATCAGCTAGTAGTGGTGGTGCAGAGTAAGAGGGAGAGTAGTGGGCTTGGGCTTGGGCTTGGGCTTGGGCCTGGATCCGCTCCATCAAGCGAGGCATCCATTCGAAACGCAAGGCGTCTCTGAATTGTTTGCTATTCACATCGCATTTCAGTTGCTTAGCCTGTTTCACTACCCTCGTCCTCCAATAGTTTTTTATCTCATTGTCTGTTCTCCCCGGCAACTCTTGCGCTATTTTTGACCACCTTCACTCAATCAATCAATCAATCAATCAATCATTATCTGATCTTAATCTCATGCATCTAATCATCATCATTATATATATAGTTATATACCGATTGCCCCAGCGAAAATGGAGGTCGAGGATCAAGAGCTGTTCTTGGAGGGTGATGTTACCACGCCGAACATTTGGACGCAAGTAGTTTAACCATCTTAGCCTGCAGCTTTTTCCGGTTCGCTTTAGTCCTGTCCCACCATTCAATTTGACTTCAATTAATTCATTGATTACTTAACAACTTAAGAAATGATCAATGCTTGATATATACATATAACTATATATATAGCTTGCTTGCCTGAGCAACGAGCGATGGAGTTCCAGTTACCTTCGCCGTGAAGGGTAACGTAGTTGACCAGAATAGAATCCTCTTCCTCTGTCCATGCACCTTTCTTTGTAGTTTCTGTTTCTTCTTCATTTCCAACCATCGTTAACGTTGATGACCATTCCTCTGATAAACTTCTCATTTCACCAACAACCTTATTCTCCATATTACCAATCACTCACGTACCCTAGCTACTTTTCCTAATGAATTTTCGCTCTGCATACTGCTACATTACTACACCAGGATATTATATAGATAACAAACATGTGCTGATATTGGATTTTGGACTAACTGTACTTAGTATTTAAATATTTGAATTAATCGAATTGTAACACCTTAGTTATTCTTTATATTGTTTGGCAAAACTAATCGTCATTTTTTAGTCTACAGAATGCATATAATCAACGTTGTGGGACCTCAGATAGAATTATGCCTATTTTCAAAACCAAAAGGTAAGCTCTAGTGACGAGTGGGCTGCCGAAATAGTAGTTACGAATGAATCAAACAATATTAATTTACTCGCGCGTTTTGGTATTTTGGGTTTTGACTTTGCTGTTGTGAGTTGACCTTGTGACTCGTCAGACGCGTGTAGAACACAAAGCAATTGTAAAATTAAAATTTAAAGGTTATGGAAAGTCAAATAGTAGGCTTGCTATTTGTTACAGCATTCAGTCAACCATGGGGTATCAAAACTCAAAAGCCAAACGATTCTTTGTAATGCGTTTGTTAAACTTTGATGAAACAGAACAGATTCTGCTTATATAGGGGCCTTCCTCTGTAGTCTTTACTTTGTTCGGTTCTGTTTCACCCTCTGTTATACTCAAGTATGAATTTAGCATCCAGGGATGCGAATTTTATTATCTTTTACATTTATACGACTACCTGTAAAGCAAGTAAGAAACCATCCATGCGTCACTTGGTAAACTATTTTTGATCCTCCATCTGAGTCAATTTGACGTTTGGTGGAATACATCCTTTGAAGCAGCATTCCTGGCCAAATAGTCCCTCTCCCACACGCAAAGAATGAGTAAAGAAGCGATGTTATTTACAAAGCGATCAAATGCTCATGCTGTGCTCATCTTTAATAATCTCTTTGCCAAATGAAAGTAGCTTTGCATTATGGCAGTGACAAAATACAGAAGAAACAATATTGTGGATTTGTGGCCTCTTCTTCTGTTTCCTTTTTTGGTTAAAAGAGTGGGCTCTTCTTTTACTTCGGAACAAATAGAAAAACTACATCTACCAAAAAAAAAATTAGAAAAACTACATTACCTCTAAATTCTCGCTAACCATATCATTTTGACTTCCCACTTAGTCAATATCAGAAGCAAAGGGAACAAAGATGACTATGAGTAATGACTTTGACCTTCCTTGATCCTTCATACACATATTGATCTTAAATTCACTATTGTGAAATGAAACAACCCCCTCGGAATAGAAATTCACCCAAATACCCAAAAATCAACAACTCTATTAGGCCAATTGCCCAAATAGCCCTAAATTTATACCCCCATTTTGGTTCTAGATGTTTCAAAAGTTTCATATTGATCTTAAATATATACCCCTAATTAATTTGTGGACTAGACATATAAAGCTGATTAGCACCCTAAACCTTCAGGAATCAACTGTGTGATCGATCCAAATACAAAAATAGGTTTTCCTGTTTTTAGTAATAAATCTGCTGAGACTGCTTTATGGGGGTCTAAGTGTACTGTTATTCTAATATGGTTTACTACTTGTCAATATCTTCTACCATTTGTGGTGGATGATATATTTTCTAACAAATATAAATACTACCAAAAGCGCAAAGCAGGATTACAATCCGGCGACCATACCACTCTCCGATTGGCCGGATTGTGATGTTAAGTCTACTGTCTTCTGTCTATATACCCTGTAATGGAATTGAATCCTTGAATTTTGTTTCTCAGTATATCTGTACATTTTTGCAATTTTAAGGGACAATATTATTACACTAATCTATGAATTTTAATAAAATTTTGCATTTCATTTTTTCAATCTCATTTCTCTGTATCACAATTACAGAAAAATGCAGAGAATTCAAATTCAGAATATCCAGATTGGCCATGTAATATATTTTACCCTACCAGTTCCGTCTGCCATTGATTGCTTTTAGAAGATTAGGTGAAATTATTTTCATACTAATGTTTCAATCCAAAACTATTTTTATTAAACAATCACGGTTATCATGTATGTGCTTATTCATTGTTTATGCCACCATCATTACATTAAGCGTAAAACGTTAATAATGGTGGGGATCTAGCCGCCTGAATATATCACCCTGCCAAACAATAATAACTCTACATTATTTAGCAATTCTAGCATAGCAAAACCGTTATTTCTACACCAAATCTTATAATAAATTAAGCGTCTGATTAAATAGATCAGGAAGTGTATAAACACAAATTCTTGAATGATCCTATCTAAATGAAAGTTCCTCCAGTGATAAAATAGAATAGATATTCCAATTCTCAGTAATTTCTTTAGAAAGAAAATAAGACTAAACAGCTTAAGAGGCCTCAGACTATTGGAGACATCATAATCTAAAACTAGATCATCAGCCAATGTAGGCAATTTTAATTCATCACTGACCTCTCCCGTATAATCTAATCTAGGGGCATGAATTCAATTAAAGAGCCCTAGAAATTATAGTCAATGAAACGAACAGTTTAAACAGGTAACAGTGCGAGTGTGTGCGAGGTGAGTGTTACGATCAAAGACGATTTAGAGGGGGAAAGAGATCACTCAGTGGTGGCTATGGAGATTAAGGTTCGATTCTGCCAGCAATCTTCCTCAACTTGAAATATCAGAAGAGGGAGCTTTTGTATCATCATTGTGAATAATCTTTCCCCAACATCGAAACAGTAGATTGATTAAAGATTAAACGGAGAAAAAAGAAAATCGAAGAAATTGAAAAAATAATGGAAGAGATCACTCAGTTCAGCGGGGTTATCGACACGCAAAGTAATCCCTTGATAGAGAAAACCCTGCATTCCGGTCTGTTGAGCTTGAATTTATGGAGTCATCACTGTGATCTCTTCCAAAATCAAAATAAAAGAAGAAAGCGTTAAACAAAATTAAAGCAGATCAGAAACTCACGAGAACCTAAGGACCATGGAGGCCAAGGCGACATAGGCGGCTACACCAGGAAATCGACCCCATGCTCTGAATTTATAGGGAGTAAACATTTTAGGGTTTCAGAGAGGAGAGCGCAATCGAGAATACTTCCACCAAAATACACGCCGTCCTTTTTTTAACCCTCACTATGTCAACCTATTTTTTTGATTGAGTAAATAAATAAAAAAAACTATTAGAGTAAAATCTTTTTACTTTTTACCCAACAAAAGAAATGTTTATTTAAAAAAAAAAATTAATCTTCTTTGAGTTTTTTATTTTTCAAAATATTCAATTTAAATTTTTCTTTTTTTTTTGATAATTTAAATTTTTCTTTAAATAGATGATAATGAAAATTGATAAATTAATAAAAAAAAACACGTGTTTTTAAAAACAAGTGTTTTATTTTTATTAACTAATTAATCAAAATTGATAGATTTTATCAATATTCAAATTTAATAGTTTGATCAATTTTAATTTTTATTAGTTTAATAAATTAATAAATTAATCATCGTGTTTTT
>QANZ01022093.1:0-18842 GCA_003254925.1 Chamaecrista fasciculata | reverse complement strand
ACACTTTGGTACCCTTTGGAGCTATTTTGTAATTTTAACCATAATAAATTTTACAAAAATTACATATTGACCCCAAAAAAATTTTAAATTTTTCATTTTAGTCCCTATATAATATGTATCCATGGACCTATTTGTAATTTTTTGAAAATTTTTTGGGGTCAATATGTAATTTTTGCAAAATTTGTTATGGTTAAAATTACAAAATAGCTCCAAAGGGTACCAAAGTGCTAATGGAGAATACCACAGGGTACCAAAGTGTCAAGTTTCAAACCACAAGGTACCAAAGTGAAATAGAGTCAAACCACAGGATACGAAAATGTAATTTACCCAAAAAAAAATTAAATGGAATGATGGAGAGGCAAAGTGTTAGGAATTAGGACATTTCATCTCTCCACCATTTATCCTTTTTTTACCTCAAGATATTCTATATAAGTTGTTTCACAGTTTAAAATTTGGAAAAGGCAGAGTCTTTGCACTTATTTTTATCAACATTACTAAGAAATCTCATAAATCCTTTCCCTCTTCTACGATCTATGTATCTGTGTGATGGCATTACATTTTCAGTATTCAAGTCACCGAACTAAAAGAGCGATTATATTTAGATGTTATCGCAAAGTTGTAGTCGTAAAAACCACATATTCTCATCGTTCCATAGATTCTCCAGTGATGCGCAGTCCCCACCAGCGCTTTGGATATTTCCCATCCCTAACATTTGGGTAACCGACCCGTTTCCTATTGGATCACCTGAAGATTCGCTGAGGTCCGAATTTGAAGTCACCTGGAGCTCCGAAGTGCTGGGCGAACAGGCTTGGTGGGTCGGGTGGTATTCGGGTGAGACCCGAATCCGCTCCATGAGGCGGGGCATCCACACGTAATGCATGGCGTCTCTGAATTGTTTGCTGTTGACGTCACACTTGAGCTGCTTAGCCTGCTTTATCACTCTTGTTCTCCAATAGTTTTTAATCTCATTGTCTGTTCTTCCTGGCAACTGCTCTGCAATTTTAGACCACCTAATTTACAAANAAACGTAAAGGTTGGCATAATGAAGATAATGTGAATGAGTGGTTTGCTGGTGTTGCACTCAAAATGGAGCTTTCTGCCACTATCATCGATATATCAACCTCATTCAACTTCCAACTTTAATTTGGAGCTAGACTTCCAACTATACTATCGAGCATACTAATTAACACACCTCTTCCTCCCATACCGCTATAACAAAATTTGCCACCCAATAAAGACATTATCAACGATAATTAACAAGATTTTGTTCGAATTTTTCATCCCAATACAATTTTAATTTACCTTTGTATTGACGCATAAGTCATAACGGCAACATTTGACCCAAGAAAGTGTATTGGACCAAAGCCTCATGTAGCCTTAACGGGTCAAGCCCCATAACGCCAGGCTATCACGGGCTTGGCCCATATTTAAGACTGAAATTCGAGGATGCAAGCGTGCTAGTATAGCCTCCCACCCAGGCTCGCACTGTCTTTGATAGTTTCATTAGTGCACAGCTATTACTTCATCAAGATATAGAAAAAGGCCAAAGGATCATTTTAGTTCTAAATGTATGTTTTAATGTTCATTTTGGTCCATTATGTTTTAAAATATTCAAATTTGGTTTCTAAATGTTGGCAAAATGATTCATTTTGGCCCTTAATGTCAGTAAAATATTTCATTTTGGTCCCAAATTATTGAATTTGGTCATATTTTTCTCTTCTCTTATTTAAAGTTCAAAAGACTTGTTAATTAAGAGGAATTCGTAGTTCTAAATTCGTCACATTTGAATTTGAAATAAGAGAGATACGATCAATTTTGCTTGTTTGACTATGAAATGATCTGTCTACTTTCATGACCGAATTGATTTCATTTGCTGACGGTCCCAACTAGATAGAGAAAGTACTCTTTGAGAACAATACATAGCTTTAAACTCGTCATGTTTAAACTTGAAACAAGTCATATTCAATAGTTTGAGACTAAAATGAAACATTTTGCAAACATTTAGGACCAATATAAATATTTTAAAACTTAATGAATCAAAATAAACATTTAGAACCAAAATNGACCGATAAGTCTTGAGAATTACATTTTTTCATTTAAAGAGTACATAATATAGATGCTAAAAACTGGTGTTTCATTAACAAATTAAGTAAATTAGGTTGTCAAATATTTTTGGGATATAGCTTTGTGACCTGGAATACTATGTTTTTCAATTAAAGTATCCAGTTAGAGGGCAGCTAATTTTAGTAAAACTGAGCAAAAGTAATATTCAAAATGGTATGTGCATGGTTTTCTATATTGTTCTGAACTTGGATAGTAATAACTATGTAATAATAATGATTTGCCATAGAAGGTTAGTAATAAAAGCAAAATCCTTTTTGCACAATCAAAGGTTAGTAATAACTATGTAATAATGATTTGTCATAGAAGGTGTTGTTCTATTATAGAAACTGTGGGTGTATAATCTGTTCAGTATTTGATAAATTTGTTATTATGCTATCAAATATATGAATTGGTCCGTGGGTATTAATTTTTTTTTATTTTGACCAGAATCTGTGGGTAATATTTGATTGTGAAGCATTCTTTTATCATTTTAATTGTATTTTATTTATGAGATTTTAGCTGTTCAGTATTAATTGGAAATTGTAGGATTAATTGTATGTAAAGATTAAAAAGCATTCTGTTCAGTATTAATTGTATTTTTATGCTGCAGGAACCATCATTTAAATCTCATGGAGTCATGATCTTTTTAATCTTTACTTATTGAATCATTACCCTTGCTTTGCTAGATCTATTTGATGTGCTCATTTGGTTTAGTAGGTACCTGATGATGTTTTCAAAGGAATTACTGATGAAGGTGCTGCAATGGTTGTTGATGGTTTGGCTCCCAAAGTGACAAATGAAAATAAATCAATTGAATAAGTGAAAAATTTATATAAACTTTTTTGTAAATGTGACTGTACTATCTTGGAAGTAAGCATAAGCACATCTTGATCCTGATTTGCTTGGTAATGCATACTTTCTACATCTTGATTAGATGATGTATATAATTCAAGTGAATTTTCCTGATGAGATCAATCCATAGCTGCAACTGCTAATAACCAACTGGTGGCTGCCGATGCTAAATATATTAGTGATTCCTTTATATATAATATCATTTCCGTCACTTAGATGACATTTTGGATTTGTCTTTTTTTCCAATCTGTATAGACGAAGGCAGAAAGCACAACATTTGATGGATGAACTCAATTGGCAAGGTGTGTGAAGGATATTCCCAATTATATAAATTATAAGGAAAAAACCCGTGCGAACGCACGGGTCTCATACTAGTATATATATATAATGAAAAAGGAAAAAAAGAAATTGTGGAACCTTTTAGAATCCAACACATGTCTCCACGGCCCACTCCATTCTTCTATAACCATCTACGCTCACACTCGTATTCTAATTTCGAACTAATAAAATCCGCCTTTTCCAATTAAATAAGTGATTAAGCAAACATCAACATTAGATTATGTTCAAGGAAAGGTGGAGTTTGCTAACAAAAATTTTAGTTAAGACCATGAATAAGAAAAATATGATGAGTGTGTTGGTAGCAAAAGACGCACGGGAGAGGTGAATCAGGGGATCAGTACCTCAGGGAAATGTTAGTAACTTAGTATAATATTGTTATAGGCTGTTCTAGTGTGTTCCATGCAAGTATTCCCAAATGTGTCCTTTTCGAGAAACTTCCGTGGAGGAGTGTGTCACCGTTGGATCCTCCATGGGTCCACGTGGTAGTTACAGAACCATAGATGAGGTCAAGGTGCGCGATAGTAAGCAACCACCATTTGGTAAAATCCCATTACCATCCCTGGCTTATAAATATAGCTCCTTCTCATTGTAATCAAGCATTGAAATCAAGGTAGTAGATTGTGCAGAAGTGTTTGTTCCTTGGAGCCCACCTCCCCCAAGAAAATCTGTCTCTGAATTAGCTTAATAATTAAGTAGTAGTACTAGTATGGCCCCTGAACTAGTGGCAACAACAGTGAAATCGGGTGGTTTCACACGAGCAGCCACCCTGCCTAGTCGAGCCTATGTGACGTTCCTAGCTGGAAACGGAGACTACGTGAAAGGCGTGGTTGGATTAGCCAAGGGCTTGAGAAAAGTGAAGTCGGCGTATCCATTAGTAGTCGCCATCCTCCCTGACGTACCAGAGGACCACCGTCGGATCTTAGAGTCTCAGGGCTGCATCGTCCGTCAGATCGAACCCGTATACCCACCCGAGAACCACACTCAATTCGCCATGGCCTATTACGTCATCAACTACTCCAAGCTCCGTATGTGGGAGGTACTCTACCCACTCACTTAATTTATTTTGGATAAATCACACTTAGATATTTTGTAGTTGGGTCATATTTTACTTTGGTACTTTATAGTTTAGAAAATAACACTTTAATACTCTGTGCTATTCTCATCAACATTTTGGTACCTTTTAGAGCTATTTTGTAATTTTAACCATAACTAATTTGTAAAAATTACATATTAACCCAATTTTTTTTAAAAAGATTTCATTTTAGGGAAGTGAATTCTCTACTGTGTGCAATTTTTATAGTGTAGAGAGAGAATGAAAAAGTTAGAGAGAGAAGTGTCTCTCTAAATTGTTTGAAAATGCACAAAAATTAGACTACATAGGATCCAGATCCTCATTTTAGTCCATAGATAATATGTATTTAGGGACCTATTTGTAATTTTTTGAAATTTTTTTGAGATCAATATGTAATTTTTGCAAAATTTGTTATGATTAAAATTATAAAATAAATCTAAAGGGTACCAAAGTGTTAATGAAGAATATTACAGGGTACCAAAGTGTCATTTTTTATACCACAGAATACTAAAGTGAAATATGACCAAACTATAGGGTATGAAAGTGTAATTTACTCTTTTATTTTTGGCTTGAGTTTTGGCCGAGTATTACTAAATCTGAGTTTCTTCCTTTGAATTTGCAGTTTGTGGAGTATAACAAGATGATCTATCTAGACGGAGACATTGAGGTGTTCGACAACATAGACCACCTGTTTGATCTGCCGGACGGCCATTTTTACGCCGTAATGGATTGCTTCTGTGAGAAGACATGGAGTCATACCCCTCAATACAAGATCGGGTATTGCCAACAATGCCCGGAGAAAGTGAAGTGGCCGTCGGAGATGGGAGAAGCTCCTGCTCTGTATTTCAACGCCGGCATGTACGTGTTCGAGCCAAGCATGGAAACATACCACGATCTCTTAAACACACTTCAAATCACTCCTCCAACTCCTTTTGCAGAACAAGATTTCCTCAACATGTATTTCAGAGACATATATAAGCCAATTCCATTGGTTTACAATCTCGTACTCGCTATGTTGTGGCGCCACCCTGAAAATGTTGACCTTCATCAAGTCAAGGTTGTCCACTACTGTGCTGCGGTATGTAATTAATTTAACTTTCTAATTTATTTATTTATTAAGGGTCAAAGGGTCATTTTGGTCCTAAATGTATGCACTAATGTTTATTTTGGTCTATTATGTTTCAAAATGTTCAAATTGATCCTAAATGTTTATAAAATGTTTCATTTTGGTCTTAAATAATTGAATTTGGTCATATTTCTTTCGTCTCTCATTTCAAGTTCAAAAAATTTGTTAAAAAGAACTTGTAGCTCTAAAAATTGTCGAATTTAAATTTGAAATGAGAGAGATATGATCAACTTTACTTGTTTGACCATGAAACGAACAATTATTTTTTAGGACCGATTGACCTCGTTTGTTAACGGCCCCAACTAGATAGAGAAAATACTCTGAGAACAACAAGTAGCTCTAAACTCGTCACGTTTGAACTTGAAACGAGTCATATTCAATAGTTTGGATCAAAATGAAACATTTCGCCAACATTTAGGACCAATTTGAACATTTGGTAATATAAAGTATCAGAATAAACATTAGGACATATATTTAAGACCAAAATGAACCTTAAACCTTTATTAAGATTAGGAATCATATATATGACGGAATAAAATGGAAAAACAGGGGTCGAAGCCATGGAGGTATACAGGGAAGGAAGAAAATATGGACAGAGAAGACGTGAAGATGCTGGTGAAGAAATGGTGGGAAATCTATAACGACGAATCCTTGGATTACAAGAAAGCCACCAATAATTCAGTGGAAGTGGAAGGTGAACCAGAGTCTATGAATATGGGACCATTCATTGCTGCTTTATCAGAGGCTGGTCAACTTCAATATGTCACTGCTCCCTCTGCCGCTTAATGAAGAAGCAAGTTTTGATGTTGAACAAGAAAACTTAAGGTTTTTGGTGTACGTAGTCATATATATATATTCCACTGGGGAGGGTCGGTGCTCAAGGAAAACAGCACTAACAACTCTTCATTTTGCATGCTTGGCTTTAATTTTTTATGTTTCTTCTTTTGTTTTTCTAGTCACTAAGGTGTGTTTGTTCATATTTTGTGCCTTCCACTTCCACACGACAGGACAGGGGTTGGTGCGTCTGTATTGTTGTGCATATGATATCATTAGTTTTTTTTAGCTCCTTTCATTTTATGTAACCAACTCTATATATCAATAGAATCAATCTATTATTTAAATTCTCTGCCTCTGTTAGGGTTCTAGAATATTGTGAAGGGGATGATATCAATTCCTTATATATATATACAATTAGATTAGTCTAAAATTATCAATCAAGGTCTTTCAAAATAGTTGACAAAAAATTAATTTACACAACCAATGAGGGAGGCGTTGTACATTTACTTCAAAAAATCCATATGGAATTGCGTGCATAACATATGACTCTAAAGATGACTTGAAGAAAATATGGGATCAAACAAATCATGATATAGAACGGTTAAATGGACGGACTGTGAAATGACGCTCCATCGATCTACCATTTCTGATGAATTTAATTAGAAGGGCACGCAAAAGATTTGATTTGTAAGTTATAATCTATGAGCAGTTGGATAATTAAGAGGCGGAAAGGGAATTTTATCACTGGTTTGTGCAGAAAACAAAGACAACTGAGACATGATTATAACTTATAATTAGTAAAAACTCCAAACCAAGTAGGCAAACAAAGAAAATTTAAAAAGCGAATTGAAGTGTTTGGGAATCATAGGCCCATAGTTCGACCCTACGAGTTTGAATGGTAGGAAAGTAGGGCCCTTCAATTCTATTTTTTTGTTGGTAAATGTTTCAATCTTTGCATTTGGGTTTGGTGCACTGACAATATCTTTACACCATCACACCACCATCACCAACGTATGAGTCCTTAAGTTTTTGCAGTCCTGATAAGGCTGTAAACAAGTAGTCAAATAATGCAATTTGAATATTAGGTATAGTATTTTAGGTGTGTAGTGCTCAAAGACATAAAAATAAGTTAGAGAGAAAAAATAATCTATGCACTTCACCTATAGTAATAGAGAGAATTCAAATTGTAACTAATGACCTTCTTTAATACTTTAACTTGCTTAGGTATTAGAATAAATAGTAGAAAAATAATATTTCACTTTTTCAAGCAAAATGCGTTATATATATATTTCAATTTTCATGAACTTACTCATTGAAGTATTATTATTTTTTTTTTGGCCTGCACTTATTGAAGTATTGAACCTGCGATTCCCAGCTGTTAATTGTTCTCGACTAATTGCATACCTATAAACTTTATAAGGATTCTAAGGTTGCTATAAAGAAAGAAATAGTTCCAGCTTTCAAGATAAGAGATCAATCATTCAACTATTTCATTTTAATATTATACAGTGTAATCTTTTAATTAGCAGAATTGATTATCGCCCGTACTTATATAGATAATAGACTTCAAAATCAATGGGTTAAACAATGCTACTGGATTGTACATGAAGAAAAATTAGCAGATTACATTCTGAAACTATAGATAATAGACGTCCGTTCTTTTTCCAATAAAATACAAGGAAGATAGGGGGAAAATATTCTGAAGAGAAATAAAATCAAACATCGGTGGAAAAAAGTCGCCACACGTAAATTGAGTCTCCTTGCAGTCCAAAACTAACAATCTCTATGCCTGTAATCAACGAAAAATTAAAATCAAAATTAAAACGTTCAGAACCAAGTTGCTAAATGTTGTCTGTAACTAAAGTTACGCTGTATTAAGTGTAAACCTTGTTGGCGATGTTGTTTGAGAGCCAGTCAAGCCCTTCATAAAGCCCTTCACCAGATGTAGCACATGTGCTTTGGATATACCTGCAAGTATGCAGCGAAGCATAGACATCTAGTAAATGGGAAGAGAAAATGGAGGAAAAGGGAAGCCATAACAGTAAAGACAGTCAATCTGAGGAGTGCAATATCTAGTTTACCAGTGTCGCTGACGGAGGGAGTGAAGCCCAAGCTTATCAGTTATCTCAGCAGCATTCATGGCATTTGGAAGATCTTGCTTGTTGGCAAAAACTAGAAGCACGGCATCCCTCAACTCGTCCTGCGAAGGCAAGAATATAACCACTCAGAAATATCATAGGAATAAGCTAGGAATCCAAGTCTTCTAAAACAAGCAACTCCTCATTTTCACTCAATCTGGACCTATATCATCACCTCATTCAACATCCTGTGCAATTCATCTCTGGCTTCAACTACACGATCCCGGTCATTGCTATCAACCACAAAGATAAGTCCTTGGGTATTTTGGAAGTAATGCCTCCACAATGGTCGGATCTGGAAAAAATGCATATGATCACGAAGATTACTTGAGGAATCATTGAAAGAAAGCTAACATTACAACAAGAGATCAAAGGCAAGATGATTTGAACCATTGATCATTTTTAAAATTAATACAAGAGCGTGAAACAGTTAGGTATTCTTCTGATGTCAGTGGATAGACAAATGTTATGTAGGAAAAAGAAAATACCTTATCCTGGCCCCCGACATCCCAGACAGTGAAGCTGATGTTCTTATATTCTACTGTTTCCACATTGAATCCTACAACAATTGATATATTAGTACAAACTCCTATATATAATTGCCTAGTGCCCTAGTCTATTCATGATAAGCAATTGCTGATTCATTCATGATACTCTGGCACTTGGTCAATGTAAGAGTACTTGTGTCACAAGATTTCTTGGCTAACAACAACAACCGCTAACAATAGTAAAGAGCAGGAATATAACAATTTTCTACCATCGCCTTTATTAATTCAAAAACTGTAGACTGAAAGATTTACTGCTTGTTGGACTCTAGTTCTTGGGAATGTCTTTAACTTAAAGATTGAAATAAATAAGGAATGATAGAGAAAAGAAGGGTCGGTACCCCTCCTCCATCGAAATGAACTAGGAATGTTCCTAGATGTTCCTTCTACTCTCCATTCCCTCATGCGATCTGACTAAAATCACAATAACACTAAATAAATGAATAGACAATTTATCAATTGATGCAACTTACCGATGGTGGGAATGGTGGTGACTATCTCTCCAAGCTTGAGCTTGTACAGAATGGTGGTCTTACCGGCAGCATCAAGGCCCACCATAAGAATACGCATCTCTTTCTTTGCAAAAAGCCGGCTGAAAAGCTTGGTGAAAGAGAGCCCCATTTTCAAGTATCCTGAAGTTAAGATTCAGCATAATGACATAAGTCTATTGGGCCCAAACACCGAAGGTACATTGCATATGTGGCACACAATTTCAGAAAGAACATATAGAACAAAAACAGGCGTATGCATGGAACCGTAAAATAACCGGTAATCAAAAGTGTATGTAATTTGAAATCTCATCCAACCCGAGTTGGAAGAACGATATAGGATGGTAATCGAGTAAAAAAAATCCATCAAGACAAAGGGAGATCAATAATTCAGGGGATATATGTTACTCATGATTGAAATGGCGATCTCAGGAAATACAACACAAATGGAGCAACAAAAGAACCTACTTCGTAAATCGAAATTGAAAAGAAAAAAAATGCGAAGTCACTATAAAAGTAAATCCGATGTAACGGAGAAGAAAAGAAAAGTGAAATCGAGATCGAGGAAAAAGAGAATTCCTTAATTCAAAAACGGAAGAGAAGATCTAAAGAAGAAGATAAAAGAGGAAGAAAAAGAGAGGGACTTGCCTTGATCGCTGGAGAAGAGAAGATTTGGGAAAAACACAGATCTGTGCGTGGCGGTGTCTCGTTTTCTGAAAAAGGGAAGAGGAGCTACGCTTCCACCTCCGGCAAATGATTATGTTTATTAATTATTCGGCGTAACCTGAATTTGTACAATTCAAGACAAACAATGATCCAATTTCGTATGTGAAAGACTGAAATGTCATAACGTGGTCAATTTATGGCAAAAATATTATTTTGTCTCTTTAAATTTTATTTTATTTTTAAAAGTTTTTTATCATCAATTTTTCGAAAAATTTTATATTTTGATTTATTTTATTTTATTTTTAATTTTATTTAATAAATTAACAATAAGTTTTCATATTCTCATTTTATGTTAAACCTTATTTCTAATAATTTTATATTATGTATTATAAGTTATGTAAAATTTATTTGATGTAACTATAACAGAAAATAAAATTGATTAAAACATAAAATATTGATCATAAAATTAATAATAAATAAATTTTAAAATGAAATTAATATTTAAGTAAAAGCATCCAACCAAAAAGGGCAAAAAATTTTGCACATATGAATATTTGATCGTTTATTTATTTCTTTATCTCTTTTCCAATTTTGTATAAATATATACATAAAATTTTTCCAAATATTTTTTCCAAAACAACTGTCATAGTCATATGTAGCAATTTTTGCTTTTCTATGGTTAAAAATTAGTAAATAAGGGTTTGTGGTTTGCTCCATTAACAAAAATAGTCTCAAGAGGTATTTGTCATCTAAAACTAACAGAATTAGGACAATATGCAACTCACATGACCCATTTCCACATGCTCAATCCCTAATTTCTCTCCATTGTGCAGAAGTCGAACCCAATCTCCATATCCTCGCAAACCCTACCTCCAATTCTCGCTAATTTCTTCCATTCTCGAACCCTAATCCTCAGAAATTAGGGATTAGGTATGTGGAAAGAGAAAAATAGACATTTGAGTGTTTTTACTGTGCATGTGTTAGTCACGTGCAACTTCGTTATCAAAACTTAACAGAAAAATAAATTTGGGTGCCAAAATGTTAACGGTACAAAGAACAAAATACCAAACAAATACTGTCATTACCAATGCTAATAATAATGATAATGAGGGAAGCAATTAGAAAAGAAATTAATTAAAGAAATCAAAAAAGTAAGAAAAAGAGAAAATAGGATTTTAATGATTATAGTAAAAAAAAAAAGGATTACATCTATAATGTTATCTCTCTTTTTCTTTTCATGGATACTTTATCTACAATATTGTTTTCTCTTTTTGGTTGTTGTAAAGAAACATTCAAGTAGTAAAGTAGACATCGAGTATATTTCAAAGACGATTCGGAGAAAAACAGCCCGTCATTCTCGTTAGTAATAGTGTAACATTTAAGACAGTCAACAAAGCCCAACGTTGCCAATTGGTTAACATTTTTCTTCTCAGCGAAGAACAGTTACATTTTTTATGAAAAAAAGAACAGTTAGATTGCAGTAGTGTTATTTCCGCAAGACACAATCAAATTGCACAGAGTAATGTAAATCTCTAAAGTAAAAACAGAGGAAAAGCGAAAAGGAGTGTGGAAGCGAGATGTAAGAGGACCAGAAGCGTATTCATTCTATTCGGTAAATACTCCTAGTGGCCGTTTTCCCACGCTCACCTGAAAAGTTAAAAGTCAGGAACATAATGAATTGAGTTCTAACTTCTAAGTATATATGATTGTCAAAACAAATATATAACTTTCATGTCGACAACTCCAGAAAAAAGTTTACCTGTGCGAAGTCTTATAACATCTGAGACAGGTATCACTGCACAATCAAGAATTAATACCAGAACATTAAATTAATGCTTATCAATCTATATATATATGTGCATCAAATTAGCTCAGACTTTCTTTCTCTTCAAAACATTCAACTATGAGTGCCATCCATAACTGGTCATTACAATCATAAGCATAAATAGAGAGTTTCGGTTGAGAAAACACTATTATTCATCTCTAGCCGGTACATAGAAAGAAACTAATTAAGCTAGTAAACACATTTCATTTACAGAAAATGAGCAAAATACATTATTATGCACATGATCAAGAAGTTATATAACAACGCATTTCTGTCCCTAAGAAAACGACACACAACAATCCATCCACAAAAAATAAATAAAGCTGCAAATAGTCCGGTCCACCCTTACCGAAAATTTTGCCATCTCCAATCTCGCCAGTCCATGCCACTTGGTGAATTTTGTTTATTACTTCTTCAACCTAATGAATATGCACTAAGAGATCAGAAATACTGCAGAAACGAACAATTTTCATAACCTTATATATAATTAAAGCCAAATTTAATTCTTTAAGTGTCACAACTCAACCACTGTCGGATTTCAATGGGCTAGGATTCTCTGATGTTACATGATCGGTTCAATTGGACAGGAAAAAAAAAAAACACATACACGCACACACAAGCACATATATAGTTTTATTAAAAGACTGCTCTTCATCTTTCTCTCTCTATATATAGTATAGATCAGATTATGTAATATTAAGCATTTAGAGTAAACTATTTGTAGAGTCCGTTACAGACAACACATCTGAGAAATTCTCTTTCTCTGCCGATCTGCCCTCTACAAAATTATTAGCGATTAACAAGAGAATTCCATAATCAATTTCGATGCATGCAAAATTACACTTAAATGACCACCAAAAATGTCCACATATACCTGACCCTTGCTCACTTCTATTTCCATCTTAATTTTGGGAACATAATCTTCTTCAGAAAATTCGGCGCCTGTAGAGGAATCAATAACAAAAGAAAATAATATTAACATAACGTATATATAATCATACACTTGCTTACAGAACAACACATAAATTAAATCTGAACAAAAGGTGATTTTCACACTGCCTAAACGAGTATTATGGTTAAACAATATAACAGTGAGGCTATATATGTAAGGAAATTAAAGTCCTAGACTCATAATTACACAAAATCCAACTCTTTTAAAACAGCATTGCATGTAAGAAAATAAATGACATCTCTTCAGCTTACCTCGCTGCCACTCCTTTATTCCACCTTGAGACCCAAAGCCTCTAACATCAGATACTGTGACACCACAGACTCCCATTTTCATTAAAGCCTTCATTTAGGAGAAACATAAATGAGTACTCGCACATCACTAATTTGCCAGTTAATACGTATTGTAGCACGTATAACCCACCCTTGATAATTGTTGACTAAATGGACGCGTATAGATGCAGAGATTTTTATTATCCTGTCAGTACGTCGTGGGATTAGGAGGACCCACCACACATATTCATAAGTTTCAAGATATAAAATTAATTTTTGTAACTTTAATTTGAATTATAAAAAATAATAATACATATGATATATATTATGAATAAATATAATTTTTAAATTTTTTTTATCAAAATTAATTAAACTTTTTTATTTATATATATATATATATATACCATGGCATAATCAAATTCAAATATGCTGTCGTTTTTATTATATAATCAAACAGTTTTAATATTCGCTTTAAATTTCTGACTAAGCGCAAGTATTCTGACAGTAGTGATAGAAAATGATTATGTAAAGTTCGAGCATTTTAAGCTTGAGCTCTGGTTGGTTTGTATAAAATTTATGATTTAGAAAGATAGTGAGAGTGAGGAGAAAGGTGCTAGAGTGATAAAAGGTAGACGTAGAACACTAGAGAGTTGAGTTTTTTTCTTAACAAATTAAAGCCGGTATTTCTAAATTTCTATAGATATATAATATCTTTAAAATAAAGATAAATAATATGTTAAATTGTACTCCTGTTAATAAAAATCCAGAGACAAATTTGAAAATGTCCTAATATTTAAGGAGAAAATATATGACGGTACCATAAAAATGTTTTGACTGCACATAACACGAATGTAAAATGTAAAAGGTTAATTAGCCCTTACCAGAGTAACCTGGAGGAGTCGCCAAGGCCTGTTTCCACAACAAATTAATTCAACAAAGATAATGAATGAAAGTAGTGAGCTTCTCACGAAACCATTTTACGTTTTACCTAAATACATTGCGAACAATGCGCACCATTCCACAAATCCATTTTCAACAAAAAGAAGAAGAAGTAAGACAGAGTCAAAACCTGAGAATCGCTTCCAGTTTGTAAAACTCGACATCCGGAGCATTATCTGCCAGTGTATACAATAAAAGCAATTAAATCAGAAACAAGAAAGCAATAAATAGAGTATATATATACAGTAAAGGACTTATAGTCGGCAAAATTCGAACCGGAAAGATTCAGGGTTCGATTTTGGGAATAACATTGGTGGCGATATTAATGGATTTGTGTCCTAAAGCAAGCGGAGAAACTTTCAGATCACGGAAAAACTTGGGAATCGATCTGTGAAGTCGAAGAGGAAAAAGAAACTTGGGTTGTTTGGGATGAGAATTTGGAGGAGTAAACGAAAGCTGTGTAGCCATGATAGCCGTCACGTTTTCCCTGAGAGTGAAACGCTTTTCTTGATTCTTGATAGAGTATGAGAAAGAGAAAGAGAGAAATCAGTGAAAGAATGAATGAGAATGATGATGATTGTATTGATCAGTTAGTATAACAGACTTTTTACTTTTATATACATGAGCTTCATAAGTGTGAATGCTATGCTAAGTCTAACAGAATGACTAACGAATCCTGCTGATGTGGCAAGTACTGTATAACTGAATTAATTAACTCTGTAAAGGATGCGTGGCTTTCTAATTTCTGGGCTTGGGCTTACAAACAGGCCCAATACAAAATTTGGATTAGTCATTTTGAGGATTTGTGACCCAAAAAAAAATGGGAATTAATAAAACGATGGGCTGAGACAGGAATAAATAATATATAAATATATATTGGCATGATGTTCACAGTTGCGGGGATAGCTCAGTTGGGAGAGCGTCAGACTGAAGATCTGAAGGTCGCGTGTTCGATCCACGCTCACCGCATTATCTATTTTCTTCTTTTATATTTATATATATAACCACAGAATGAATAAGGAAATTGTGGAACTTGTACAAGATTTTTAAGCTCTGTCATCATTGACATTAAGGCTATATGCTGTTAAAATTCAATGAATATTATCTCATAGTGATCATCGCATTTGTGTAAATACTTTTCTTTGCAACGAAGCATATGTAGTAGAGTCTCCATTGTTGAGATTTTTGAGAGGAAGAAACATGGAAACACTCTCATAAATTTTGCTTTTGTTTTTTCATGGATCATTTCTTCGAAACTTCTCTTCTTTCCATAATGATGCACTTTCTCATTATTTTGCTAATGATGCACTCTCTCATCATTATCCCATTGGAGCATTATCCCTCCAAAAATCATCAAATCTTGTGCGCTTCTTAAAAAGATCCCATTCTTCTTCAACTTCTTGTGCCGCTCCTATCTCATCTTCTTCGTGAGAATTCATTCTTCCCACTAGCAGAATTCTTTATAGCAACATCATCTCAACATGTGAGAGATGTGCCACTCTACCTCACAAACTCTCAGAGTTTCCATGTTTCTTCCTCCCAAAATTCCTATCACACATAGTGTCATGAAGATATATATGGATCTCTAAGATACATTATTATTATTAGACATGTATATAACTGGGAGCTCATGAGATAGATAGATTCATGAAAATTTGAAATGGTTAGATAGGACAACACAGTGAATAATTGAGTGTAGTATATCTAGATAGATTATGATACAAGTAGTGGAGTGTCTCACGGCATTACCTTTTTCCATGGAATGAATATTTGTCCAAGAGACTGCACTGCTTCTGATTGACTTGTTATGTGAGTTCGCTTTCCCTTTGCTTGATCATTTATGTGGACCCTTCTCTTTTGTTTTAATTGCAATTTAAGCCACACATATATACACATTCATACATATTTTAATTTATATATAATCTTAGCTTAATTTCCCATGCCTTCCACTCATAATGATTACTAGTTCACCACATTCTGAGGACCAACTTCATTCACACTGCTGCCTGCGTTTCTGGTGGGAACATCGTTACCTAATCTTATCAGAAGTTACTACTTATCATTCACATAAGAGGTTAAATTGAAAAGGTAAAGCACACAGCACCACTACACTCATTAAATATGTTGAATATTCTTATCATCAGCAATACATCTTATAATTCCACAGCCGTTCAAATCAAGAGTTTAGATAATTAGATTCTCTTTTCTCATGGAATATTATCACAAGGACTGGCCAAATTGAATATTAATTTTATCCTTTACTTGAACTACAAGCATCAAGCATCAAGCATCAAACTTCACTCGCTCATGAGAAAAATATGTTTCAAGAACCAGCATTTATGACAGCCTCAGCCTGAGATTAATGGCAATCATTATATTGTTTTAGCTATAATTAATTACGATGCTTTGAAGTGCGTATATAAAGGTGCAGCCTTGTCCAAGTATACGCCAAGCTTAAAAGAAATATGTGAGCACTAGTCTTTTTGCTAGACGCAATAGTCTAATTCAATTCCAACATATTTATTAATTTGATAATATGTCATGACTCATGATGATATGGGTGGTGCTTTTCTCCTTATATATAATTAGAATGGTAAAAGCAACAATCAGCCAGCCTGGTTCTGCAACAACAATAAACTCAGACTTTAAGTGTTTGTGGAATGGAATTCATTTGATTTCGGTGACAACATATATTTTATCAATGTGCTACTTGAATTTTCTTCTATATTTACCCACTATTTTTGCTTACTTCTTATCACTGGGAACCACATTGGGAGAAACATACATATTTGCTTCAATCTTTGGCTGTGACTGATTTGTCTGTTAGTGTAAACCAGAACCAGAAATTCTGAAAAGGAAAAACCAGACGTAGCTAGTTTATAACATATGCTTAGGAATTTCTATATATGAACCTTCCTCAGTATAATAATGGACTTGATATATATATATATGAACCATTAATTCAGTGGGGACCCAAAGACAGAGTGTTTACAAAATTATAAGCGTCACTCGAAACAAATATATATACATACGGCGAGTTTATTAAGAAACACGGATATATAATAAATATACATTTTTAGAGTCTCAATTATTGTACTCCTTCTTTTAACTTGAGGCTATGGACGAAAGAAAAATTTGAAAAAGGAAGTAGCTTGATTTCTTAGTATATAGCGAAGTGTTATCCCATCAAAACAATGGGCCTACCACTTTGTCAATGGTTGTGAACTTCATATTGATTATGTATGATGCAATCGCCTTTATTTACTAATAATCGTTGCTTATTTGCCTCAAATTCTTCAATATATTGAGAGAGAATAAAGTTTTGTTTTGTGCTCGACAAAATCATTTCCAAGCCTTATGATGAAGGAAACTACTTTGGAGAGCAATCTTTAATTTGCGTCCATATGAACCTTCCCGCGAGATATCCCTTCCTCTTTCATATTATTATGTATACTCTGATAACTAATCTTATTTAATCAACGATGTTAGACATTTAATTTTGGAAAAATTACTAATTGTGGAGGAGAACTATGTTACATGTTTACATATATAGTATACCTTCCGCATTATCAATTTATACCTTGGGTTTCTTGTTTTCTTATGCTTTACTTGATCCAAGTCTATGATTGATTTGTACATATATATTTCTTTTACTGGGCCACCTTGGTGCATATGAAAACAAAATTCATGAAGATCGACCATAATGCGCAAGTCTTTTAAGAAAAGAAACAATAAATAAGAAATGCAATAGTGAAGTTACTAGATAGATAGTGCGACATGGGCTATGGAATGTTCTCGATAAATAAGTATTTGACAAATATGAATCCTTAATTTGAATCAATGCACTGTCCCATGTTCACACAAGTCACAACACATCAATTAATAAAACTTGTAAGTTCCTTTTTTATTAGATTAGGAAAGAAAAAGGAGAAGCAAAATGAGTATAAGGGAATAGTTTATTGTAAAGGAAGATAAAAAATAAAGAAAAGCCCATCTGTCCGTTTTCCTTTTCAATTTTTTTTTTCTTGACATAGTTTTTCATTGGAGTTTAATAAATTAAACAAGTTAATAATAGGCCCAATAATTGAGAGGCCCAAAAGGCAGAGCATGCCCTTAATCCAGCAGAATCCAAGCCAACCAGTAGGATCGTATGGGCATGAACGCCCCAATACCTCGTCATCAGGTGTGGGCGCCCACAATCGAGTAGAGCGTGGGCGCCCACACATCAACGAATACGGAAACATTCCCCGAATCAGTCAAGGATCACTCAGGATCCACTCGGAGATCCTTTCCTCAATAACGCATTGGCCAGTAAGACACCTTTCGCAGAAAAGGAAATTACGTGGAAGCCAATGATCACAATCAGATCAGCTAAGATCACAATCAAGCATCCAGGCATTTATGGCAGGATCACGCCAAATTGCCCTCAACCAGTATAAAAGGTTAACCCTTCACACTGGGCAAATGTACGCACTCTGACTAGTCTTTTGAGATTATTGTGCTCAACCCTTTACTAACTTAAGTATTGGAGGTGAATCGCAGGGCCACCCATGTGTGTTCATTGACTTGCAGGAGACTTCCAATCCAGAGTTGCCTCACCGAACCAGGTAATGACCTCCCGGCCAGAACCAGGTTCATCACAAGTATTTCATAGGAAAGTAAAGGTGGAGTTTAAATGTTTAATTTAACATTGTGGAGGGGTCACTCTATGTATACCAACCAATACGACCTAGTGGAGCTAGGATGTTAGG
>QANZ01022087.1:33185-43845 GCA_003254925.1 Chamaecrista fasciculata | reverse complement strand
TATTTTTGCTTCCGCTGCGTTAGGCGCCTACAATTCCCAACAATTATATCCGCTGAAGGCGTCCAAGAAACTCATCGTCTGATGACCACAGGTCCCATCCACAAGCTTGTCGATATTGGGCAATGGGTAGTGATCTTTTGGACACGCCTTGTTGAGGTCAGTGAAGTCTACACACATCCTCCACTTGCCATTAGATTTCTTGACCAATACCACGTTGGAGAGCCACTCTGGGTACTTGGCTTCCCTGATAAATCCCGCGGTCAGTAATTTACTAACTTCTTCTTTGATTGTCGCTTGGCGCTCATGGCCAAAGAGGCGTTTTCGTTGGATCACTCCTCTTCTACCATCGGTGTTCAGACTATGACAGATGAGCTTAGGGTCAATTCTTGGCATGTCTGCAGGACACCAGGCGAATACGTCCGAAGATTCCCTCAATTGTCGGATGAGCTCGGACTTCTCTTCTTCACGAAGGAGCATGTTGATCTGAACCGTTTTTTCGGCGTCTTTGCCTAGCTGCACCACTTCCAAATCTCCTGTTGGCTTAGGCCTTTGATTCGAGATCTCATCCCTGAAGTCCTCTATGTCGTCGTTCGAATCCTCCAGTTTCCCTCTATTTGGGGCGTTATCGGCCGATGTATTCGCCCGCGTTTTCCTCTTTCTTTCTTCTTCATTAGTTTTTGCCAGACTCATCGTATAGCATTGTCTGGCTGCCCTTTGGTCCGCTCTCACTTGAGCCACTCCCTGTGGCGTTGGAAACTTCATGCGAAGGTGAGCAGTGGATATCACCGCTCTCATTTTGTTCAGGGAGGGACGCCCGAGAAGGACGTTGTACGCTGAGGGCGCCTGTACCACCAAGAATTCCACCATAATACTCGTCACCCTTGGCTTTTCCCCCACGGTGAGTCGTAAGTCAACGCTACCAAGGGCTGGTATCTGATCTCCTGTGAATCCTATAAGGCGCCCATGGTGTTCCTTGAGGTCTGACCTTGGAACGCCCAGCTGATCGAAGCATGACTTGTAGATGATGTCAGCGGACGAGCCCTGGTCTACCATGATCCTTTCAACTGTAAAGGTACCAACTCGCGCTGTGATCACCATAGGGTCATCATAATCTTGGTTGACTTCCCACAATTCATCGTCAGTGAAGGTTATGGGTTCAACCCATCTTTCTGCTTTGGACGCTTCCTTGTAATCAATCCTAAGTATGGATCGATTCACCTTCCTCTTCTTATGTGGAGCCTTGGCGCCACTTTTTCTATACCTCCTGAGATGGTGTGGATGATCCCAGATGGTTTGTCATCTCTCGGCGGTGTACGCCGATCCCTTTTCTTTTCTTCGCCATCAGCGCCTCCTCCTCTTGGCTTCTTCTGCTCGCGAGTGTTTTTCTCTTCTCTGGGCCTCTTACTTCCATCTTTCTTAATGAACCTGGATGGAAGGCGTCCCAGCCTGATCAGGTTTTCGATTTCATCCTTCAAGACAATGCACTCGTCTGTTGTATGTCCTTCTGTTCTATGATATCTGCAGTATTTGCTGGTATCAACGTTTCACCCTGGTCTTCTAGGGCGGTCAGGGAGTCTCGGTAGCAGATCTGTGTTGCAAATTTCTCGGAAAACTTCTGACTGGGACACAGCGAGAACAGTGTAGACAGCATGCCTTCCCCTAGGAGGGGATCGTGGACGCCGGGAGTATTCCCTTCCTTTTGGTGCTTGGGCGCCTCCAGCTTTTTCCGAGTTTTTACCATATGGCTTTCTAGTGTCTGGTTCAATCCTCGCGAAGCGATCACGCTGGGTTCTGTCTAAGTCTTCCTTTGTTATGAACTCCTCAACCATTGAGAGGAGCTCTCCGACAGATCTGGGAGCCTTGTGTGTAAGCTCCTTGTGCGCATGGCCTGGCCTAATTCCTGCCAGGAACGAGTATACGGCGATTTTGTCGTCCACTTCTTTGATACTCAGCAGAGTTTTGTTAAACTTTGCCAAGTAGTCCCGCAGTGATTCTCCCTTGTTCTGTCTGATGTCAGTCAAGACCGCCATAGGCTGCTTGTATACTTTGCTGGTGGCGAATCGCTTCTTAAACATTTCCTCCAGATCCTTAAAGCAATGTACTGAGCCCGCCGGGAGTTTGGAGAACCAATCCAGAGCTGGTGCTTCCAGAGTTATCGGGAACAACTTGCACCGTTGAGGATCTCCCAAGTTGGAGATATTCATGGCGGCCTTGAAACTGAGTAAATGATCCTCCGGGTCTTTTTCCCCTCTATAGGGCGTCAGCTTCATGGGCATCTTGTAGTTCCTGTCTAGTTCAACAGCTTGCACGTGAGGGGCAAATATTACCTCAGCCAGTGGGGGCGTTATGGCCGGGGGCGCCGAATTGGGTGGAGGCGCCAATTCTGGCGCTGGTGCCTGGACATTCATAGGCTGGTACATCCCAGCGGATCTTCCATAAGGCGCCGATTCTGGCGCTGGTGCTGAGGCGCTCATGGGCTGGTACATTCCAGCGGACCTTCAATAAGGCGCCGATTCTGGCGCGTGTGCTTGGGCGCTCATGGGCTGGTACATTCCAGCGGATCCTCCATAGACGCCATATCCAGGGTAATATTGGGGATAATACCCCTGTGGGTAATAGTAGCCCTGAGGTGGATAAGAGTAAGCGCCCACCCAAGTTTGCTGCTGGGCAAGCTGAGTAGTTTGGCCAGGAGCCTGCTGTTGAGCTGCCACCTGGACAGGTGATGGGTTATTCATGGGAGTTTGCTGTTCTTGGTTTCCTGGGTTTTCTTCTTGTGGTATGGGCTCTGGGTTAGCCTCCTCAGCAACTTGCTTTTCCCTGCCCATTATCAGATCACGGATGTCCTTGCGGAGTGCTTCCATCTCGATGTGCATATCAGCCTTCAGTGCAGCAATCTTGTCTTCCGCTGTTATGGTGATTTGCCCCGCAGTCGCTGGGTTGGGCAGCGTGGGGGTTTCCTGGATGGTAGGAAATCCTGGGGGAGGAGCAAGCGTGGAATCCTGTGCGGATTGAGCCACTGATCCTCCTGAAGCGTGTTGATCAGTTGGAGTGGATGTCATCTTGCCAATTTCTGTAGATGTCATCTGTTTCTCTGGTTCGATGAACACACAGGTTAGATATAACAAAAAATACTGGAAAAAATGTATATGATCCAACCTCATCGTTCAGGTATCCAAAGAAAAATTTAAACTAAAGTCAACACTTGAGCAAATTAAATCTGGACTTTGAATAAAAAGTCCCCACAGACGGCGCCAGTGATGAACATGGTTTTGGCCGGAGGGCATTACCTGGTTCGATGAAGCAACTCTGGGTCAAAAGTCGCCTGCAAGTTAATGAATGCACAGGGATGCCCTGCGATTCACCTCCGATGCTTAAGTCAGTAAAGAGTTGGAGAGCGATAATAAGTGCAAATGACAATGGTGCGTCCCTTTTTCCAGTAGAGGAGATGCCCTTTTATACTGGTGAAATGAGATCTTTCTGATCTAGATATGGTCGACTGTGATCTTAACTGATTTGGCCAAATCAGTTGTGATCTTGGTGGAAATCTTAACTGATCGTTATCCTAGCAGATCTGTCAGTTAAGATACGGGAATAAGTTGTTATTTAATAGAGGACTCGTATGGAGATTAGTCTCTTGGTTCCTGATTGTCGTAGCAACGCCTTCTTCTGTGTCTTCTCGTGAACGCCTGGTTGCTGGCGCTCTCGACCGGCGTAGGTCATTTGGTGCCTTATCCAAGCTAGGACTCTTTCTGTGGACGCCTAGCTGATGGCGTTCTCGACTGTCATGAGAGGCTTGGTGCCTTACTCGTGTAGGGTTCTCTTGGCGTTCTTGCCCAAGGGATTCTTTTAATGAGCCTTGAACGCCTATGGTCTAGGTCTTCTAGGCTTCGAGTCACTAGGCCTATTATCACAACAAATAGTTTCTCTCATGTTTCAAGAAATGTTTCAGCAACCTTCATACGGCAAAGTTTCATTCCATTGCTTTTTCGTAGTAGTCCAAATGTCGTGGAATTCTCACATGTCACATTTATTCACATTTGATTTTAGATTTCATAAGGACGACATTTTTAAGTCTTGAAACAGGCTTTATAACCACAACAATCGCAGTCATAAAACTTTAGTTTTAAAACCATTCAAACGGTCCGATTAAAGGCAAAAACAAAAAGGCTAAAACCACAGCATAAACCATCGATTGGGCTCTCATCATACAAACTAGAGACTTAAGATGCCGAAAAGCAAACTGATACGATTAGACAAGAAAAATCCTCTTGAGAAAGCAGATTTTTTTGGATCAAGATAAAAGAGAGGAAAGCCACAAATGGGTCCACATTCAAACTTCAAAATTCTATGGAGAATTCTCTTGTAAGTTGACAAACAAAAACCAAATTCAATCATATTTCCTGTATTTTATATCATTGGGGCATTTTATGTTGGAATTTTTGTGTGAATGTAAGATTAATATTTGTATTTATTGGTTAAGTAATTAATCTATCGTAACTCTGAATAAGAATAAATTGAGTTCATATTAATTGTGATAATCTGTGATGGGTTAGATTATTCACAAGCCTTCCGGGACCGGGCTAAGAACCCCAAGCCAGGTCCTAAGAGTATTAGTAATTATCCCATTAAATTACTAATATAAATATGGAGTTTATTTGTTAAAGGGACTGATTTGTAATTTTATCTGAGGACCGTTTTGTAATATTCACTAATTATTTAATTATTGAATATTTGGCTAATTGTATGCCAAATATGTTTGCTATTACGTAAGGTCCTTGGACACATTTTTTTTCTAGTAGAACCATTTTTTCATTCTTTCTGTTGATTTAGTCCCTCCTTCATAGCAACTCCATCTTGTTTTTCTCTTGGGATTTAGTGGTTTGAAGTTTCTTAGCTTCATGCAAGATTGATAGCAACTCTAGGTAAGTTTCATCTCCCATACTGGATTAATTTCATTCAAATGGTATCAGAGCCATGTGTTCTGTGTTTTTTGCTGCTACTGGATGTTGCTTGGAAACCCAAAATGATGAACATCATCATCTTGCATTTTTCATGCTTCAAAATGAAGCTTTGCATGTTTATTTTGAGCCACCAGTCTTGAGTTTTTGTTACATGCAATTAGATAGATGTTTAGCATTCATAATTGCTGAAAATCCCATAACCATGAACATTTCGTTTTGCTTTTTTGGAGAAATCTTTGAATTTAGAATCTCTGTGGACTGATTTGCAGTTTGTATGTACTTATTTTGTAATTTGCACAAATTTTACACCAGCTCTCTTTCTCCATCGTTGAAGCGTTCGACTTCTTGAGAGTTCTTTTTTTTTTTTTTTTTATGAAATTTTGTGCATTCTATTATTCAGAATTTGTTCATATTGCACTGAAATCTTGAGGAAAACGTGTCTTCTGGAGTTTTTTTTTAGACCACACCGTAGAGCCATAAATATCCGAGACCATAAATATCTTCCTCTCAATGATTTGATGTTGTTTGATGCTTTTGGAGCTTTAAACGTCACCGAAAATGATGGTCTCTGGTGAGTTTTTGGCCGTGCCCGTTTGGTGTTGTTGAACGACAGGGTGTTCAAATTTCGGTTTGGATCGATTTTGATATTTTTTTTTCAATGTAACCTAAGAAATTGGATGAGAAATAAAGTCATCCAATCAATTCAGTCATTTTAGGTCAACCAAACCAATCCAAACCGACTTTAATCGGTTTGGATTGGATGGGTTAATCGGCTTTTTATATATTCATTACGTTAAAAATCTAAAAAATACAAAATATATAAAAATCTAGAAAATATAAGAAAAGAATAGAAAATGTAAATTGTGATGAAGGATTTAGGTTGAAGATGAAGTGATGAAGAAATAATGAAGTGTAAAACTATGAATTATGAAATAAAAAGTGACTAAGTTTAAGTGTGAGGGACCACTAAATAAGAAAAAATAAAAAATGAAGAAATTAAATATAGAGATGGAGATGTTTTTTATTTAATATAATATAAATAATAATTAATTAAATTATTAATATGGTTTAGTTTGGTTCGGTCGGTTTTTGATTTTCAAAACCAACCGAATCAAACTAATCGATTTTCATCCCTTTTCATCCAATTCAACCAATTAGATGATTGATTTTTGTCGTTTTTATCGGTTTAGATTGAATTTATTGGTTGAGTTTGGATTGGATTTAAACAACCCTATTGAACGAGGAAGAAGATCACCTTTTGTGCATTTTGCATTTTTGGTCACTCTTTTTTGGGCCATTTTCACGTTTTGGTCCTTTTGCAATGTATATATATATACACGTGGAGGGAAGGTCGAGAAAGGCATTTTGAAGTGGGTAGACCTGCTATAAGCCATACCTTATTGTTCTCTGATTCTCTCCATGCCTCATTATCTCTCTTTTAGTGCCTTATTATTATAATAATAGTAAAATAAATAACTCAAGTTGTGCACGCTGGGGTGGGATCTAGTCAATCTTTTGGTGCATTTTGTAGTTTTGGTCCATCTCTTTTGTGCAATTTTCGTTTTGTTCCCAATTAAAAAAAATTAAAATCTGAATTGAGGCTTGTGGATTCCGTGGGCACTTGGTTTACACAAACACCAATTTGTTAATCATATCTTGGTCATAATTTGGTCCTTTATTATATTGAAAAATTATATTTTATATATTGCAAATTAATTTAATTGTAAGTTTTGGCCCACATTATTTTTAATGACCAATTAAGACTCATTTTAGATACTTGCTCAAAATTTGATTTCCAATTTATTGGAATTTTTTTTTTTGGAATTTTTGAGCACCCGAAATATTTCTTTTGATGATTTCTTTAACACTAATTATTTGTTTTGGGGTATTTTCCCTCAGAATTTTGAATTGAAAATTTTTGTGCATATTTTGTGAACTATTGTTTACCATATATGCTTTCCACTCTCACTAATATTATGATTTAGTATGTCAAATATTTTTGACCCGATAATATGCACTGAAATTGTGGTTTTGTGCCCAAAATTATTTTTGAGCCCTCTTGTGGCCAAAATTTTGAAATCTTTGGTTATGGAAATTAGTTTGGCATTGTTAGCAACTTGTGATTGAGTGCTCACCTATCGTGGGTCTAGTTGCAATGTTGTTTTGTTTTGTGGACTGAAATTGTATTGAGAGTGGGCATATCCTATCGGTGTGACATTTGTTAATGCAATGTGTTTTGAGATAATTAATTGCTTAGTTCAGTTTTGTCGATCATTCCGATTAATAATTAATGTTATCAAATTGGGAGAGATTCGAATTTTTGTATGGATTAGCATTAATTAATTAATTATTATTTGAAATTACTGATTAAACAATTGATTTTGTTTATTTTGTCATAATGTCTACTTTATTTTGGGTTGATAGGCACTTGAGATATTTGTTTTGGACAAAATATTTTGTATCGGTCTCCTGATTGAGATATAACATTTGTTTTAATAACCGCTTTGTGAGAATGACTTGGGTGAAATATTATTTTGAATTGCCCAATAATTTCACCTTGTCAAGTCTTGCGGTATTTTTGGTTTATCTCATGGAACTTATATTTAAGTGAGTGCTTAAGAAATATGAATTGCACTCTTGTGTTTTTTTGTTGATAAGCTTTCCAATCTTGTGTGAATCCCTTAGACTTCCGCTGGTTTGCTCAAGTGTACACTATTTAAGTTGTAACCTTCTGTATAAGTGTACTTGGGACATACTTGAACAATTTTGTTAGGGATTATTGGAAAACTATTAACATGTCATTAGGTACTTGTAATGTACTTTAAACCATTTGTTGGTTTCTTTTGAGATTTGATCTGATTCAAATGGTTTTGTTTTTTCTCGGATCCAGATTAGACTAGCTGAGTAGATGTTTCCATCTACATCGATCAAGTTGCATGTTTGTTATATGTGAAATGGCTGTTTTGTTTTAAAGGGTCTGATAGACACTTCAGTCAATTCAAATATGTATCGCTTTTGTGAATCCAATTATTGGATTATATGGTTGAGGATTCAGATATTTGGCATGCATTTGATTAATTTTTATTCCCCTGACCATCTATTGCGATACCTGATTTGTTATAAGCTTCTCTCAAATTACAGAATTTGTGGTTTATAAAATTTGATATAAAATTTCTGTTTGTGGGAGACAAGATTAATCAATCTCAGACTACTGTATGTTAATTGTGGATTTACCCTATCGGTAGAACATAGTTATTATGCAATTTTGTGATGTATGCTCATTTGTATATCTTGTCAGCATTGTGATTTGTTTATAATGTTTATGGAGTCTGTTGTATCCTATCGATATGGAGACGATGGATTCATTTTGTGTTGATCCCCTCTTCGTTTTTCCAAGCTTCGATATACATGTGTTTTCACATTTTTTATAAAGTTGCATAAGCTAATTCTGTGAGGGAAATCTTGTGTTATAATTATGTTTTTGAGACAACTAATATTTCCCATTTTTTAATGGCCAAATCAGCTTCTGGTTTTAGCAACTTTCATAAAGTTGCATAAGCTGATTTTGTGAGGGAAACCTTGTGTGATAATTATGTTTTGAGACTTAATTAATGTTTCCCATATGCTAATGGTCAAATTAGTTTTTTGTTTTAGAAACTTTCATGAGGTTGCATAAGCTAATTTTGTAAGAGAAACTTGGTGTTATAATTATGTTTTAAGACATAATTAATGTTTCTCATTTGTTATTGTTCATATCAGCTTCTGTTTCTAAGCAACTTTCTGTGGTGAAAACTTTGGTTGGGACTAATTTTGACGTCTGGTTTGAGTCCCTAAACATGTATTTGATAGCCTTAAATGAGTATTTGGCTATGAGGGATCCTGGGCTAACAAATGTGTTTAACCATCTTTTGTGCTACTAACAAAACTTAGTATAAATTTTGGTATGAGCATTTTGTGGACCTTTTAGATGATATGTCGGTCCAGTGGGAGTTTGAGTAAACATTAATTGGATTTTCTCCAATTCTGGTATGTTGTAACTTAGTTACAATTTATTGGATTTAGTCCAATTCGGACTTCAAGAGGCATCTGTAGTAACTTCGTTACAATTGTTGGATTTAATCCAATTTGGGCATCGAGAGGCATCTGTAGTAACTTCGTTACAATCGTTGGATTTAATTTAATTTGGCCTTCAAGAGGCATCTGAAGTAATTTTGCTATATTTATTGGATTTAGTCCAATTTTGGCCGTTAAGGCATCTAAGGTAGTTTTGTTACAATTATTGGATTCAGTCCAATTTGGCCTTTAAGAGGCTTTTGAAGTAAATTTGTTACATTTATTGGATTTAGTCCAATTTGGTCCTCAATAGGCATCTGAGTAACTTTGTTACTGTTGGAGATTATGGAGCAAACGCAGCGGAAAAGGTAAAATTAAAATTTTATAGTCTCCTCCACAGGATCAACTAATTGTGTTTATACCAGTGAGATAAGATGTTTACCTAAATCAAACGGATGCTTGAATGATTGCAATTCCAAGAAGTCCACAGACTCGTGTCCTTCCTCTGCCAGTGATCCACACGAACAGTTTGGCAGATACTCAGGTGCTAGCCTCCAATCTCTTCTCTAAGAGATTATGAGAACCAATCTACAAATCTTGAAATTTCAAGAACACTTCTTGAAAGATCCAAGAATCAAAGTGGCGCACAATTTCAAGAACACTTCTTGAAAACACAAGAACCAAGTGGCGCACTAGTATGAAATTTTTCCTCAAAAATTCATCACCAAAACTCAAGAGATGAGCACACTACCAAGAACGAATTTCTTGGCCACACTTACGCTAGGTTTTTCGCCTCTCTTTCCTCTCACACACAATTCGCCCTCTAAATCCTAAGTTCAGGGCTAGTTCGAAACTCACCCTTTTTTTTCTCCACTTAGGATATGCGACTTCTTTGTGCTTTTAAAGAGTCTCCATTCCACAAATTAGGGAATCACAAAATCTCGATTATAAAATTACATTAATATTATAATTCAAGATTAAGAGGCAATCTCAATTTAAATTTCAAGATCATATCTTGAAACCCAAATCTAGAATGCACACTTCCCATTGGTTGGAATGAGTCAAGAGGATTTGAATTCTTAATTAAAATATTACATTAATATCTTAACCTAAAATTCAAAATGCATTCTTGAAATTCAAAAAGCAAGATCAAATCTTGCATTTGAATCTCCAAGATTTCGCCCCCCCTCTTGCTTGTTTTATAGGAATTTAATAAATAAGATAACAATCCTAACTCTTAGGAAGTTATAACCAACTTATTAATTTCTTTAACAAATTGAATTAAAATATTGCCCTGATATCTTTATTCAAATTTAAATCTTGAATTCAAATTAACAAAATCATATTTCATTAATTAAATTCAAGAGTGAGGCGCCACCTCATCTTACTCTTCAATATTAGAGAATTTAATGAATCAATAATCCCCAAACTCTTAGGAGACTTAGTCAATTCATTATCCCTAATATTCTGGATGAGAATTCAATTGTAAATAGAATAATCAAATTAACTATTTAACAATTAATATATTTAAACTTGTCTAACAAATTTAAATATTACAAATGTAGATTTTATTTAAGACAAGACTTCATGTCCTAAGACATTCAACTATGTCTTAAATTGTGTCACTAAAGTGACTCACGAATTAA
>QANZ01022087.1:12875-28767 GCA_003254925.1 Chamaecrista fasciculata | reverse complement strand
ATATTTGAATTCAAAAGATTTGATGGAGATTTCAAAATATTTGAATTCAAAAGATTTGGTGAAGATCTCATCTCAGAATCTTTGGTGAATCAAAAATAAGGAAGTTTTTGATTAATAAAATTCCAAGGATAATTTGGAAGGGGAAGGCGCCATGTTGGTGGGTCCCATTGGGAGATTTGATCTCTCAATTTGATTCTCCAAGATTGCAATTTGAATTTAAATATAATATTAAGGTAATATTATAATTATAAATTCAAGTCCTAAAATAATTATATTATCAGAATATCTTTATTTTAGGAATTATTAAATCACCAAATTTCTCTCTATATATATGGGACAAGTCGACTTGCCCAACAAGCATATATACAAACCCTAGTTTGATTTTCCTCCTAAGAGTTAGAGAGAGAAAATATTCCTTTGCACACACACAAGAGAAAGTCGACTTTCTCTAAGAGTTAGGGAAATTTCGACTTTGCTCTATAATTAGTGTTTTGAGAGAAGAATAGGCAAGAAGGAGTTCTTGTGGGGGGATTCTTCTAGCGCCACCTCAGTTGCTGATTCAAGAAGGAGTTCTTGAAGTCAGAGGTATGTAGATTAGTCCTTGATTCTTTTGGAGAAAAGAATTGGAGGCTAGCACCTCGGTGTTCAAAGAAACTGTTCGTGTGGATTACTGGCAGAGGGAGTACTCTGGGAGTGGACTCCGTGGAACTCGCCCCGTTCAACCATCAGATTGAAACTTGTGAGGTATAACACCAACCAAAAGTTTTAAATTCTGCTAGCGCATCCGTTCGGGAATCATAGGACCTAGGCGTTTTATTTTTGTTTTATTTCGCTTCCGCTGCCTTAGGCGCCTAGGATTCCCAACAGTGGTATCAGAGCCACGCTAGTTCTAGGATTTAAAACTGTTTGTTTGTACATGTGATGTATGATGTTTTGTGTTTACCGCTTTCAATCAATTTTGGTTTTACAAAGAAATCCACCGATGAATTTTCTTAAGAAATCAACCTATAGAAAAATCGTGCAAAATATATGTATGAGATACATATAAGTCGATTGGATCGACTGGAAAATTTTTCTTGATGATCTAGGCCAAAATCGAAATTCCTCTATAATTATAATTAAAAGTGTTTTAATTATAATAATTATAAAGGTGGCTGAAAATTATTAAAATTGAGAATTTTGAAAATTTTGGGGGTCAATATTTATAAATTCTTGAATGAGATTCATGGTATTTATAATTATTGACAAAAAGGCCTAATCTCAAGTAAAGGGTATGTTAAAATTGCACAGACCTAAAGAAACACAATTTTAAAAGAGTTTTAATTTGTGGGTTTGTTACCGTGTTTGACATAATTGTATGAAGTGTTCATATTTGAATTGTGTGGTGTTGGATATGGCTCTAGGAGGTTTATTTCGGTAAATACGACCTGCGTGTCGTCTCCCTCTACTCTGGATGTAAAATTTAATTTCTGTTTATACCTCAATGTAACTGGGGTTTATTCACGTGTAATTTTATTTTTCCTTTTAGAAAGGTTCTCTCATTGGCTTGGGAGAACTCTAGGGTAGATGGGCCATATCTAAACTCGGTGTTTATTTTGCATTTAGTTGTATGAGATGCGCTAGATGTATGTTTAGGCTGCGATTTTAACATGCTAATTATTTATATATATCGCGCTACAACCACGTATACGATACGAGCGTGGGGTTTTGTATGAGATACAAAATCCAGGCACATGTTTATATGTATGAGATACATGGGGGAATAAACATGTCGCATGACTCGTTTAATTTTAAAATAAGGAGTTTTAAAATTAAAAGTCGGAACCTTATTTTAATTAATTTTAAAATAATTCAAACCCTTTTAGAAAATTTAAGTAATTAATGTCATCGCTAAAACGCCCTGCCAAAATCTTGTTCATCGTAGAGCGGTGATCGCCTCCGCGACACGTATCTACCTTGACCTTGAGGAAGTACGGGTGAATGGGATTTTCAACACGATGCCTATTGAAATCTTGGTTCCTTTGAATACGGTGATCGCCTCCGCGACACGTATTGCAGTTGGGCCATGATGATATGGGGGTTGGCTTTTGGGCCTCATTGTCTTGAAATTAGCCATTCACATGTTTTACTGAGTGACTTAATGGGGTTATCAAAACGGTTTTGGACCCCAAGGCATTAGATGGGATAAACATGCCATATCATGAGATGATACAAACCCATAAGGATCTAAGAGTCACATGAAATGTGATTGGTAAGGAGTTACCTACCTAAATAACTAAAGGGTGCATGATCGCCTTCGCGACGGTAAACTTTAGTGAAATATGGATCTTAGCCACCAAATAATAAATTTCACTGGGTTTTATAAAATGGTGGATACACTTTATTATTTCCTGCTAATTAAAGCTTTTCATATCTAAATTGTAGAAATGGCAACGAACGTTCAAACACTATCACTGCGATCTGTCCTTGAGAAGGACAAGTTGACTGGGACTAACTTTCTTGACTGGTATCGAAATCTGAGAATAGTTCTCACCCAGGAAAGAAAGCTCTATGTCCTAGAGAACCCCGTCCCTGAACAGCCTGCTGCTAACGCTCCAAGAGCTTAGAGAGATGCTTATGAGAAGCATCAAAGTGACTTTGTGGACGTTGCCTGTCTTATGCTGGTAACCATGGTTCCCGAGATCCAAAAGAACTTGGAGAACAAAGGGGCATATGAGATAATAACACATCTCAGGGAAATGTTCCAAGTACAGGCAAGGCAAGAGAGATTTGAGACAGCAAAGGCTCTATACTCTTGCAAGATGGCAGAAGGTCAATCCGTTAGTGCCCACGTCTTAAAGATGCAGTGGTACATGGATCACCTTACCAGGCTGGGTTTTCCCATTGTGCCAGAGCTAGCGACGGATTTGATCCTGCATTCGCTACCTAGAAGTTATGACCAATTTGTCTTGAACTTCAACATGAATGGCATGGAGAGAACTGTTTCTAAACTGCATGGGATGCTAAAGACTGCTGAGGCATCCATTAAGAAGGCGCCTAGCACTGTCTTACTAGTTCAGGACAAGGGAAAGGGTAAGGGCAAAGGAAAGAGGAAAGGGGATGCTGAGGCTGGTGGGACCAAGCCTGCAGCAAAACCTAACCCACCGCCTACCAAGAAGGCAAAGCCCAAAAAGGATACAGTTTGTTTCTTCTGCCAGAAGCCGGGACACTCGAAGAGAAATTGTAAGCTGTTCTTGGAAGATCTGAAGAAGAAGAAGAGCGAAGCCTCTACTTCAGGTATCTATGTTATAGGTGTTCACTTGTCTACTCCTACTACTTGGGTATTAGATACTGCTTGTGGTTCTCACATATGTACTAATGTGCAGGGGTTGAGAAGAAGTAGAAAGCTGAACAGAGGCGAGGTGGACCTACGTGTGGGCAATGGAGCAAGAGTTGCTGCTATTGCTGTGGGAACATTCGAGCTGGTTGTGCCCACTGGGCTTATTTTGTCATTGAACAATTGTTATTATGTACCATCTCTTAGTTCTAACATTATTTCGCTTTCTTATTTGGATAAGGAAGGATTTGTTTGTGTGAATGGAAATGGTAGATGTTCAATTTATAAGAATGAGGTGTTATATGCTTATGGCGATTTGCATGATAACCACTATATCTTAAAATTGGAACAAAGACATAATAATAACGAAATCTATAACATCGATACGAAAAGGATTAAGACTGGCGAGCCTAATCCTACATACCTTTGGCATTGTCGTTTAGGCCATATAAACGAGAAACGCCTAGAGAAGCTCCATAAAGATGGACTTCTAAGCTCATTTCAATTTGAATCATATGATGCTTGCGAATCTCGTCTACTTGGAAAAATGACAAAGGCGCCTTTCACTGGCCGCAGTGAAAGGGCAACTGACTTGCTGGGGATCATACATAGTGATGTATGTGGACCCATGAGTATCAGTGCCAGAGGAGGTTACTCCTACTTCATTACGTTCACTGACGACTTCAGTAGATATGGGTATATCTACTTGATGAAGCATAAGTCAGAGTCTTTTGACATGTTCAAAAGATTTCAGAATGAAGTTGAGAACCAGCTTGACAAGAAAATCAAGATCCTACGATCAGATCGAGGAGGCGAGTATTTGAGTCAAGACTTCATTGATCATCTTAGTAGTTGTGGGATAGTCTCACAACTGACTCCACCTGGAACACCACAGTGGAATGGTGTGTCTGAGAGGAGGAATCGAACTCTATTAGATATGGTTCGGTCTATGATTAGTCAAACCGATATTCCGCCATCCTTTTGGGGGTACGCTTTAGAAGCTGCCGCTTTCACACTTAACCGTGTTCCGTCTAAGGCTGTTGAGAAGACACCATATGAGATATGGAATGGGAGGAGTCCCATTATGTCTTACCTCAAGGTTTGGGGATGTGAAGTTTACGTTAAGCAGCAAGCTAACGATAAACTATCTCCCAAATCCCTCAAGTGTCTGTTTGTAGGATACCCCAAGGAAACAAGGGGATACTATGTCTACTACCCAGCTGACAACAAAGTGTTTGTAGTCAGGAGTGGATACTTCTTGGAGAAGGATCTAGTTTCCAAGAGAAACAGTGGGAGTAAGATAGAGCTAGAAGAAGTTCAAGCTCCGCAAGACACACCAGAGGCGCAGACGGAAACTGGAGAAGTTCCGCAAGATGTTGTGGAAGCTACTCCACAAACACAAGGACCACGAAGGTCTGATAGAACACGTTTTCAGCCAGAGAGATATTACGGATTTCTCGTGACTGAAAACAAGGATGTGTTGCTCATGGAGCGTGGTGAACCCACCACCTATAAAGAGGCCATCGTAGATCCCAACTCAGAAAAATGGGTTGAAGCCATGAAGGCTGAGATGCAATCTATGTACGACAACAAGGTGTGGACCTTGGTCGCTCCACCTGAAGGGGTAAAACCCGTAGGGTGCAAGTGGGTTTTCAAGGAGAAAACCGACATGTATAGACTATGACGAAACGTTTTCGCCTGTCGCAATGGCCAAGTCCATTAGGATCCTCCTTGCCATAGCTGCATATTATGACTATGAGATATGGCAAATGGATGTCAAAACAGCATTCCTTAATGGAAGGCTGCCCGAGGATGTGTATATGATACAGCCTGAGGGGTTTGTATGTCCAGAGGCACCAGACATGGTGTGCAAGCTTCAGAGATCCATTTATGGATTGAAGCAAGCATCCAGGAGTTGGAATCACCGTTTTGACGAAGTAGTCAAAGAGTTTGGCTTCTTGCAAAACCAGGACGAACCTTGTGTTTACAAGAAGGTTAGTGGGAGTACTATCGTATTCTTGGTACTTTATGTTGATGACATACTACTCATTGGAAACGATGTTCCAACCTTAGAGATTATAAAATCCTGGTTAGGAAAATCTTTCTCAATGAAGGACTTGGGAGAAGCTGCCTATATCCTAGGCATTAAGATCTATAGAGATAGATCTAGGAGGCTTCTCGGATTGAGTCAGAGTACATACTTGGATAAGGTATTGAAGAGGTTCAATATGTAGGAATCCAAGAAGGGATTCGTCCCTATAAATCATGGACTGGCCTTGAGCAAGAAACAGTGTCCGAAGACACTTGTTGAGCGAAAGCGCATGAGTGGAATCCCATATGCCTCGACCATAGGATCCATCATGTATGCCATGTTATGTACTCGACCGGATGTGTCATTTGCCCTGAGTATGGCGAGCCGATTCCAACAAGACCCTGGTGAGGATCATTGGATCGCTGTCAAGAATATCCTTAAGTACTTAAGAAGGACTAAGGATGAGTTCTTGGTGTACGGTGGAACTGATGAGGAGCTATGTGTAAGGGGTTACACAGATGCTAGTTTCAAAACCGACCAAGATGACTTTAAATCGCAGTCAGGATATGTGTTTCTCCTGAACGGTGGCAGCGTGAGCTGGAAGAGTTCCAAGCAGAGCACGATTGCTGATTCTACAACGCAGTCCGAGTATATTGCAGCATCGGATGCGGCAAAGGAGGCTGTGTGGATTAGAAAGTTCATCTCCGAGCTTGGGGTGTTCCGACCATTTCTGATCCCGTAACCCTGTATTGTGACAATAGTGGCGCTATTGCACAAGCCAAGGAGCCACGGTCCCACCAGAGGACCAAACATATACTCAGACGTTTTCACCTTGTAAGGGAGATGATTGACAGAGGTGATGTAAAGATATGCAAGGTAGCAGGAGAGGACAACGTTGTTGATCCTCTGACTAATCCTCTTGCAAGGGTCATACATGAACGCCATGTATCGTCGATGGGGATTAGACACATTGATCAGTGAACCAAGTGGAGTCTGTTGGAGATTGTGCCCTAGGGCCAATCATTTTATGTAAATATGTTGTGGAACATATTATTAATTTATGGAAGATAAATTAATGTGTTATCATGTTATTAGCATGTTTACTATGATAACATCCGTGATTAATTAGGAGATAATTAATCTAAACTTGTCCCTGGTCGATTATTTTTGTGGGAACAAAAATGAACTAAGACCAGCATGACCTCGGTGCATGAGATGCACGCACTAGATGGTGGGACGAGAGTCATGGTGCAATTACGTAAGGTGGTTACGAGTTGCTGGACTGACCCGGAGAGTCCTGCATGGGTTTAGTCATCAGCTTGCCTCTCCTAGTACGCCTGTAGCGATGCCTTAGACCTGAGGTCATCATTATTCCGGCATTACAGTTGTCAGACTTTGGCTTAGTCTAACGCTATCCGTAACAGGGTAGTTATAAGGGCTAAGTACGGGTCTGGTTGATTGCCTTGCTGTGGAATGTGGATTGACCAAAATGGGATTTTGTCCCTCATTAGATGAGAGATATCTAACTAGCGCCCTCGATGGGTCTGTCCAGGAAAAGGAGTGGCCACTCAAGAATTGGGACTTACTCAGGGAATCGAGAAAGTTGTGGTTTGGATTATGGATGACATTCCTGTGCCTAGTCCATGACCAAGATATCGTAGGACAATCGGATCTCTGACACGGAGGTACTGAGGTTAAGTCGTTTTAGTAAAAACGATAACTCACGTGTTTTGGGTAGTTGTGATGGCTTGCTAGAGTCCGCTCATAACTTGTAGGTCATGGGGATGCCCTGCTGCCAACTTCACGTGGGGCCTGCTGGGTCACACACGAGCAGGAATTGAACACCATTTTGAAAAGGACACGAATTAGGGTTAATTCGTGGGTCACGCGAGTGACACGATTTAAGACACAGAGGAAATGTCTGGGACATTATGTCTTGTCTTAATTAATCTACAGATGACATATTTAGATTTGTGGGGCAAATTTAAATATAAATAATTGTTTATATAATTAATAAGATTAATTATTGACAATTTAAATATTAGGAAAATAATTCAGATAATGTTCCTAAGAGTTAGGAAATTATTGAATTATAAAACTCCTAAATAAAATAAAGAGGGTGGCGCCTCTAAGGAGATTATTTGGATAAATAAAATTGTTTTATTAATTCAAATAATATATTTGAATTCAAAAGATTTGATGGAGATTTCAAAATATTTGAATTCAAAGGATTTGGTGAAGATCTCATCTCAGAATCTTTGGTGAATCAAAAATAAGGAAGTTTTTGATTAATAAAATTCCAAGGATAATTGGGAAGGGGAAGGCGCCATGTTGGTGGGTCCCATTGGGAGATTTGATCTCTCAATTTGATTCTCCAAGATTGCAATTTGAATTTAAATATAATATTAAGGTAATATTATAATTATAAATTCAAGTCCTAAAATAATTATATTATCAAAATATCTTTATTTTAGGAATTATTAAATCACCAAATTTCTCTCTATATATATGGGACAAGTCAACTTGCCCAACAAGCATACATACAAACCCTAGTTTGATTTTCCTCCTAAGAGTTAGAGAGAGAAAATATTCCTTTGCACACACACAAGAGAAAGTCGACTTTCTCTAAGAGTTAGGGAAATTTCGACTTTGCTCTATAATTAGGGTTTTGAGAGAAGAATAGGCAAGAAGGAGTTCTTGTGGGGGGATTCTTCTAGCACCACCTCAGTTGCTGATTCAAGAAGGAGTTGTTGAAGTCAGAGGTTTGTAGATTGGTCCTTGATTCTTTGGGAGAAAAGAATTGGAGGCTAGCACCTCGGTGTTCAAAGAAACTGTTCGTGTGGATTACTGGCAGAGGGAGTACTCTGGGAGTGGACTCCGTGGAACTCGCCCCGTTCAACCATCAGATTGATACTCGTGAAGTATAACACTAACCAAAAGTTTTAAATTCTGCTAGCGGATCCGTTCGGGAATCATAGGACCTAGGCGTTTTATTTTTGTTTTATTTCGCTTACGCTGCCTTAGGCGCCTAAGATTCCCAACAGTTCCACCATAAACCAAGAATTAATCCTTAGTCCTTCTCAAGTACTTAAGGATGTTTTTGACAGCGGTCCAATGATCCTCACCAGGGTCTTGTTGGAACCGGCTCGTCATACTCATGGCAAACGACACATCTGGTCGAGTACACAACTTGGCATACATGATGGATCCTATTGCCGAAGCATAAGGGATGCCACTCATGCGCCCTCGCTCATCAAGTGTCTTGGAACATTGATTCTTGTTCAAGACTAAACCATGATTCATCGGTATGAATCCCTTTTTGGAATCCTGCATACTGAATCGTTTAAGTACCTTATCCAAGTTTGTTCTCTGACTCAAACCAAGAAGCCTTCGAGATCTATCTCTATAGATCTTGATGCCTAGAATGTAAGCAGCTTCTCCTAAGTCCTTCATCGAGAATGATTTTCCCAACTAAGATTTCATAATCTCCAAGGTAGTAACATCATTTCCAATGAGCAATATGTCATCGACATAAAGCACCAAGAACACAATCGTGCTCCCACTAACCTTCTTATAAACACAAGGCTCATCAGGGTTTTCCAAGAAGCCAAACTCTTTGACTACCTCATCAAAATGATGATTCCAACTCCGGAATGCTTGCTTTAATCCATAAATGGTTCTTTGAAGTTTGCACACCTTCTCTGGTTCCTCTGGACATACAAACCACCTATTGTTAGGAATTGTGCCCTAGGGCCAATCCTCCTTTATATATGTTATGAACATATGGATTAATTTATAGAGATAAATTAATGGTTTTCACATTATTAGCATGTTTACTGTGATTACGTCCATGATTAATTATAAGATAATTAATCTAAATCTGTCCCTGATCGATTGTTTTCGTGGGAGCGAAAATGAACTAAGATGAGCATGACCTCAGTGCATAGGGATGCACGCACTAGATGCTGGAATGAGAGTCATGGTGCAATTACGTAAGGGGTTACGAATTGCTGGACTGACCCGGAGAGTCCTGCATGGGTTTAGTCATCAGCTTGCCTCTCTTGTACACCTGTCACGACGCCTTAGACCTGAGGTCATCATTATTCCGGCGTTGCAGTTGTCAGACTTTGGCTTAGTCTAACGTTGCCCGTAGCAGGGTAGCCATAAGGGCTAAGTACGGGTTTGGTTGATTGCCGTGCTGAGGAATGTGGACTGACCAAAATTGGGATTTTGTTCCCCATTAAATTGGGAGATATCTTACTGGCGCCCTCGAGAAAGTAAAGGTTTGGATCATGGATGACTTTCCTGTGCCTGATCCATAACCAAGATATCGCAGAACAATAGGGTCGGTGCCTAGGAGGTACGAAGGTTAAAATCAGTTTTGGTAACAAACGATCACTCACGTGTTTTAGCTAGTCGCGATGGCTTGCTAGAGTCCGCTCACGACTTGTAGGACATAGGGATGACCTACTGCCAACTTCAAGTGGGGCCTGCTGGGTCACACACGAGCAGGATTAGAACACACTTTATAAGAGACACGAATTAGGGTAATTCGTGGGTCACTCCGTGGCCTAATTTAAGACAGAGAGGAAATGTCTGGGACATTATGTCTTGTCTTAAATTTTCTACAGTTTACATAATTGTTAAATGATTAATAGAGATTAATTATTTACAATTTAAATATTAGGAATAATAAATCAAATAATTCCTAAAAGTTAGGAGATTATTGATTTATAAAATTCCCTAATATTGGCATAGAGGGTGGCGCCTCATTTTAAGGTGATTTAATTAATAAAAATGTTTTATTAATTTAAGTCATGAGTTTGAATTTGAATTTGAAATTCAAGATTTGAATTAAGATATTGGGGTAATATTTTAATTCAATAAAGAATTTAAATTCAGAATTCAAAATTTGAATTAAAGATATTATGGTAATATTTTAATTCAAAAACATTGGAATAAAATAAGTTGGTTATGACTTCCTAATTTTTAGGAGTTATTTTTGATTTATAAAATTCCAATAAATTGGAGCAACTAGGCGCCTAGCTCATGTGGGTCCCATTGGAAGATTTGATCTTCAATTTGATTCTATGAGATAGGGATTTGAATTTGAATTAAAATATTATGGTAATATTTTAATTAGATATTCAAGTCTTAAAGATACGATATTATTGTAATATCATGATTTTACATTTATAAAATTACCATAATTTTGGTAATTATAAGTTAAGAAAGTCGCCTAGCTCAATGAAGTCATGCACATTTGTGAAAAACCCTAGCTCACTTGAGAAAGTCGAATTTCATCCTTGGTGAGAGAGAAATTTCGCCACCCACCTTCGTAGAGAGAGAAGTCGATTTTCTACTAAGTGTTAGAGAGAGAAATCGAAAGTTGTGGGTTCTAGGGTTCTTGAGAGAAGAAGAACAAAAGGGGTTTTGTTGCTGTCTTCTACTCTATATTGCGCCACCTTGCCTGGAATTCAGAGAAGGAGTTCCTGAGTTCAAAAGCTATAGATTCAATCCCGAGTTTCTTTGGAGAAAGAAGCAAGGAGGCTAGCACCTCGTGTTCGGGAAACTGTTCGTGTGGATCACCGGTGGAGGAAGGACGTGGAAACGGACTTCTAGACTCGCCAAGTATCACCAATCCGATTGAAAGCTTGAGGTATAACACTTTTCATATCTGGTTTTAAATTCAGCTAGCGGATCTCAGGGTGGGTTTCTCCTGGGGAGCGCAAGTTTTTTTTATTTTCCTTCCGCTGCGTGTTTTCCCCGGGAATTCCCAACAGTGGTATCAAAGCCACGCTAGTCCTGGATTTAAAATCATATTTTGTGTACATGTGATGTATGCTTGGCGTGTTTTACCTTTTTCAATCATGTTTTGGTTTTACAAAAAAATCCATCGAATGTTTTCTTAAAATTGAATCTAGAAGAAAAGGTGCAAATTTACGTATGTGATACATAAAGAAATCAATTAGTTCAGAACAAGGGAAAGGGGAAGGGCAAAGGAAAGAGGAAAGGGGATGCTGAGGTTGGTGGGACCAAGCCTGCAGCAAAACCTAACCCACCGCCTGCCAAGAAGGCAAAGACCTCTATGGATGCAGTTTGTTTCTTCTGCCAGAAGCCGGGTCACTGGAGAAGAAATTGTAAGCTGTACATGGAAGATCTGAAGAAGAAGAAGAAAAATGAGGCTTCTACTTCAGGTATCTTTGTTATAGGCGTTCACTTGTCTACTCCTACCACTTGGGTATTGGATACTGCTTGTGGTTCTCACATATGTACTAATGTGCAGGGGTTGAGAAGAAGTAGAAAGCTGAGCAGAGGCGAGGTGGACCTACGTGTGGGCAATGGAGCAAGGGTTGCTGCTGTTGCTGTAGGGACATACGAGCTTGTTTTGCCCACTGGGCTTATTATGTCTTTGAATAATTGTTATTACGTTCCATGTTTAAGTTCAAACATTATATCACTTTCTTATTTGGATAAGGAAGGTTTTATTTGTGTGAATGGTAATGGAAAGTGTTCAATTTATAAAGATGATGTGTTATATGCTTATGGAGATCTGCATGATAACCACTATATCTTTGAATTGAAACAAAGACATAATAATATCTATAACGTTGATACCAAAAGGATTAAGGTTAGCGAACCTAGTCCTACGTACCATTGGCACTGTCGCTTGGGCCATATAAACGAGAGACGCCTTGAGAAGCTCCATAGAGATGGACTTCTAAGCTCATTTGATTTTGAATCATATGATGCTTGCGAATCCTGTTTACTTGGCAAGATGACAAAGGCGCCTTTCACTGGTCAGAGTGAGAGGGCATCTGACTTATTGGGGATCATACATAGTGATGTATGTGGACCCATGAGTGTTCATGCCAGAGGAGGTTACTCCTACTTCATTACGTTCACTGACTACTTCAGTAGATATGAGTATATCTACTTAATGAAGCACAAGTCAGAGTCTTTTGAAATGTTCAAAAGATTTCAAAATGAAGTTGAGAACCAGCTTGACAAGAAAATAAAGATACTTCGATCTGATCGAGGAGGCAAATATTTGAGTCAAGAATTCACTGATCATCTTAGTAGTTGTGGAATAGTTTCACAACTGACTCCTCCTGGAACACCACAGTGGAATGGTGTGTCTGAGAGGAGGAATCGAACTTTATTGGATATGGTTCGATCTATGATGAGTCAGACCGATCTTCCGCCATCCTTCTGGGGGTATCCTTTAGAAGCTGCCATGTTCACACTTAACCGTGTTTCGTCCAAGGCCGTTGAGAAGACACCATATGAGATATGGAAAGGGAAGAGTCCCAATTCATCTTACCTCAAGGTTTGGGGATGTGAGGTTTATGTTAAGCAATAGCCTAACGATAAACTGTCTCCCAAATCCCTCAAGTGTCTATTTGTGGGATACCCTAAAGAGACGAAAGGGTATTACGTCTACTGCCCAACTGACAACAAAGTGTTTGTGGTCAGGAGTGGATTCTTCTTAGAGAAGGATCTTGTTTCCAAAAGAAACAGTGGGAGTAAGATAGAGCTTGAAGAAGTTCAAGCTCCGCAAGACACATCAGAGGCGCAGATGGAAACTGGAGAATTTCCACAAGATGTTGTGGAAGCTCCTCCACAAACACAAGGACCACGAAGGTCTGATAGAACACGTTTTCAGCCAGAGAGATACTATGGATTTCTCGTGACTCAAAACAAGGATGTGTTGCTCACGGAGCGTGGTGAACCCACCACCTATCAAGAGGCCATCGTAGATCCCAACTCAGAAAAATGGGTTCAAACCATGAAGGCTGAGATGTAGTCCATGTACGATAACCAAGTTTGGACCTTGGTCACTCCACCTGAAAGGGTAAAACCCGTAGGGTGCAAGTGGGTTTTCAAAGAGAAAACCGACATGGACGGCAACGTTTGCGTCTTCAAGGCGAGGTTAGTTGCGAAGGGATTTACGCAACGTCATGGTATAGACTATGACGAAACGTTTTCGCCTGTTGCAATGGCCAAATCCATTAGGATCCTCCTTGCCATAGCTGCATATTACGACTATGAGATATGGCAGATGGATGTCAAAACAGTGTTCCTTAACGGAAGGCTGCCCGAGGATGTGTATATGATACAACCCGAGGGATTTGAATGTCCTGAGGAACCAGACAAGGTGTGCAAGCTTCAGAGATCCATTCATGGATTGAAGCAAGCATCCAGGACTTGGAATCACCGTTTTGATGAGGTAGTCAAAGAGTTTGGCTTCCTACAAAACCCTGACGAACCTTGTGTTTACAAGAAGGTTAGTGTGAGCACGATTGTGTTCTTGGTACTGTATGTCGATGACATACTACTCATTGGAAACGATGTTTCAACCTTAGAGATTGTAAAATCTTGGTTGGGAAAATCCTTTTCAATGAAGGACCTAGGAGAAGCCGCCTATATTCTAGGAATCAAGATCTATAGAGATAGATCTCGTAGGCTTCTTGGGTTGAGTCAAAGCACGTACTTGGATAAGGTACTGAAGAGGTTAAGTATGCAAGATTGCAAGAAGGGATTCATTCCGATGAATCATGGGCTGACCCTAAGCAAGAAACAGTGTCCGAAGACACTTGTTGAGCGAGGTCGCTTGAGTGGGATCCCCTATGCCTCGGCCATAGGATCCATCATGTATGCCATGCTGTGTACTCGACCCGATGTATCGTTTGCCCTGAGTATGACAAGCCGATTCCAATAAGACCCTGGTGAGGATCATTGGATCGCTGTCAAAAATATCCTTAAGTACTTAAGAAGGACTAAGGATGAGTTCTTGGTTTACGGTGGAACTGATGAAGAGCTATGTGTAAGGGGTTACACAGACGCTAGTTTCCAAACCGACCAAGACGACTTCAAATCGCAGTCAGGATACGTGTTTCACCTGAATGGTGGCAGCGTGAGTTGGAAGAGTTCCAAGCAGAGCACGATTGCCGATTCTAGAATGGAGTCCGAGTATATTGCAGCATCGGATGCGGCAAAGGAGGCTGTGTGGATTAGAAAGTTCATCTCCGAGCTTGGTGTGGTTCCGACCATATCTGATCCCATTACCCTGTATTGCGACAATAGTGGAGCTATTGCGCAAGCCAAGGAGCCACGGTCCCACTAGAGGACCAAACATATACTCAAACGTTTTCACCTCGTCAGGGAGATGATTGACAGAGGTGATGTGAAGATTTGCAAAGTAGCAGGCGAGGATAATGTTGCTGATCCTCTGACAAAGCCGCTTGCAAGGGTCATACATGAGAGACATGTATCGTCAATGGGGATAAGACGCATTGATCAGTGTACCTAGGAGTAGGAACAGCTAGATTGATGATAGTCTGTTAGGAATTGTGCCCTAGGGCCAATCCTCCTTTATATATGTTATGAACATATGGATTAATTTATAGAGATAAATTAATGGTTTTCACATTATTAGCATGTTTACTGTGATTACGTCCATGATTAATTATAAGATAATTAATCTAAATCTGTCCCTGATCGATTGTTTTCGTGGGAGCGAAAATGAACTAAGATCAGCATGACCTCAGTGCATAGGGATGCATGCACTAGATGCTGGAATGAGAGTCATGGTGCAATTACGTAAGGGGTTAGGAATTGCTGGACTGACCCGGAGAGTCCTGCATGGGTTTAGTCATCAGCCTGCCTCTCTTGTACACCTGTAACGACGCCTTAGACCTGAGGTCATCATTATTCCGGCGTTGCAGTTGTCAGACTTTGGCTTAGTCTATCATTGCCTGTAGCAGGGTAGCCATAAGGGCTAAGTACGGGTTTGGTTGATTGTCGTGCTAAGGAATGTGGACTGACCAAAATTGGGATTTTGTTCCCCATTAAATTGGGAGATATCTTTCTGGCGCCCTCGATGAGTCTGTCCAGGAAATGCGTGGCCACGCTAGAGATTGGGACTTACTCAAGGAGATCGAGAAAGTAAAGGTTTGTATCATGGATGACTTTCCTATGCCTGATCCATAACCAAGATATCGCAGAACAATAGGGTCGGTGCCTAGGAGGTACGAAGGTTAAAATCGGTTTTGGTAACAAATGATCACTGACGTGTTTTGGGTAGTCGCGATGGCTTGCTAGAGTCCGCTCACGACTTGTAGGACATGGGGATGACCTACTGCCAACTTCACGTGGGGCCTGTTGGGTCACACACGAGTGGGATTAGAACACACTTTATAAAGGACACGAATTAGGGTAATTCGTGGGTCACTCCGTGGCCCAATTTAAGACAGAGAGGAAATGTCTGGGACATTATGTCTTGTATTAAATTTTCTACAGTTTAAATAATTGTTAAATGATTAATAGAGATTAATTATTTACAATTTAAATATTAGGAATAATAAATCAAATAATTCCTAAAAGTTAGGAGATTATTGATTTATAAAATTCCCTAATATAGGCATAGAGGGTGGCGCCTCATTTTAGGATGATTTAATTAATAAAAATGTTTTATTAATTTAAGTCATGAGTTTGAATTTGAATTTGAAATTCAAGATTTGAATTAAGATATTGGGGTAATA
>QANZ01022087.1:2025-12182 GCA_003254925.1 Chamaecrista fasciculata | reverse complement strand
CACCTATCAAGAGGCCATCGTAGATCCCAACTCAGAGAAATGGGTTGAAGCCATGAAGGCTGAGATGCAATCTATGTACGACAACAAGGTGTGGACCTTGGTCGCTCCACCTGAAGGGGTAAAACCCGTAGGGTGCAAGTGGGTTTTCAAGGAGAAAACAGACATGGATGGCAACGTCAACGTCTTCAACGCGAGGCTAGTTGCGAAGGGATTTACGCAACGTCATGGTATAAACTATGACGAAACGTTTTCGCCTGTTGCAATGGTCAAGTCCATTCGGATCCTCCTTGCCATAGTCGCATATTATGACTATGAGATATGGCAAATGGATGTTATAACAGCGTTCCTTAACGGAAGGCTGCCCGAGGATGTGTATATGATACAACCTGAGGGGTTTGTATGTCCTGAGGCACCACACATGGTATGCAAGTTTCAGAGATCCATTTATGGATTTAAGCAAGCATCCAGGAGTTGGAATCACCGTTTTGATGAAGTAGTCAAAGAGTTTGGCTTCTTGCAAAACCCTGACGAACCTTGTGTTTACAAGAAGGTTAGTGGGAGTACAATAGTATTCTTGGTACTGTATGTCGATCACATACTACTCATTGGAAACGATGTTCCAACCTTAGAGATTATAATATCCTGGTTAGGAAAATCTTTCTCAATGAAGGACTTGGGAGAAGCTGCCTACATACTAGGCATTTAGATCTATAGGGATAGATGTAGGAGGCTTCTCGGATTGAGTCAGAGTACATACTTGGATAAGGTATTGAAGAGGTTCAATATGCAGGATTCCAAGAAGGGATTCGTCCCAATGAATCATGGGCTGACCCTGAGCAAGAAACACTGTCCGAAGACACTTGTTGAGCGAGGGCGCATGAATGGGATTCCCTATGCCTCGGCCATAGGATCCATCATGTATGCCATGTTATGTACTCGACCTGATGTGTCGTTTGCCCTAAGTATGACGAGTCGATTCCAACAAGACCCTGGTAAGGATCATTGGATCGCTGTCAAGAATATCCTTAAGTACTTGAGAAGGACTAAGGATGAGTTCTTGGTATACGGTGGAACTGATGAGGAGCTATGTGTAAGGGGTTACACAGATGCTAGTTTCCAAACCGACCAAGATGACTTTAAATCGCAGGTCAGGATATGTGTTTCTCCTGAATGGCGGCAGCGTGAGTTGGATGAGTTCCAAGCAGAGCACGATTGCCGATTCTACAACGGAGTCCGAGTATATTGCACGATCGGATGCAGCAAAGGAGGCTGTGTGGATTAGAAAGTTCATCTCCGAGCTTGGGGTGGTTCCGACCATTTCTGATCCCGTAACCCTGTATTGTGACAATAGTGGCGCTATTGCACAAGCCAAGGAGCCACGGTCCCACCAGAGGACCAAACATATACTCAGACGTTTTCACCTTGTCAGGGAGATGATTGACAGAGGTGATGTGAAGATATGCAAAGTAGCAGGCGAGGACAACGTTGCTGATCCTCTGACAAAACCTCTTGCAAGGGTTATACATGAGAGACATGTATCGTCGATGGGGATTAGACACATTGATCAGTGTACCTAGGAGTAGGAATAGTGAGACTGATTGTACCCTAGTGCAAGTGGGAGTCTGTTGAAGATTGTGCCCTAGGGCCAATCATTTTATGTAAATATGTTTTGAACATATTATTAATTTATGGAAGATAAATTAATGTGTTATCATGTTATTATCATGTTTACTATGATAACGTCCATGATTAATTATGAGATAATTAATCTAAATTTGTCCCTGGTCGATTGTTTTCGTGGGAACGAAAATGAACTAAGACCAGCATGACCTCGGTGCATAGAGATGCATGCACTAGTTGCTGGGACGAGAGTCATGGTGCAATTACGTAAGGGGGTTACGAGTTGCTGGTCTGACCCGGAGAGTCTTGCATGGGTTTAGTCATCAGCTTGCCTCTCCTTGTACGCCTGTAGCGATGCCTTAGACCTGAGGTCATCATTATTCCGGTGTTGTAGTTGTCAGAATTTGGCTTAGTCTTACGCTGCCCATAACAGGGTAGCCATAAGGGCTAAGTACGGGTTTGTTGATTGCCGTGCTGAGGAATGTGGATTGGCCAAAATGGGATTTTGTCCCTCATTAGATGAGAGATATCTAACTAGGGCCCTCGATGAGTCTGTCCAGGAAAAGGAGTGGCCACTCAGGAAATGGGACTTACTCAGGGAATCGAGAAAGTTGTGGTTTGGATTATGGATGACTTTCCTGTGCCTAGTCCATGACCAAGATATCGTAGGACAATAGGATCTCGGTCAAGGAGGTACTGAGGTTAAGTCGTTTTGGTAAAAACGATAACTCACGTGTCTTGGGTAGTTGTGATGGCTTGCTAGAGTCCGCACACGACTTGTAGGTCATGGGGATGACCTGCTGTCAACTTCACGTGGGGCCTGCTCGGTCACACACGAGCAGGAACAGAACACCGTTTAAAAGGGACATGAATTAGGGTTAATTCGTGGGTCACTCCGGTGGCATGATTTAAGACACAGAGGAAATGTTTGGGACATTAGGTCTTGTCTTAATTGATCTACAGATGTGTAATATTTAGATTTGTGGGACAAATTTAAATATAATAATTGTTAAATGATTAATGGGGATTAATTATTTACAATTAAAATATTAGGGAAAATAATTCAGATAATGTTCCTAAGAGTTAGGAAATTATTGAATTATAAAATTCCCCAATAATAAGATGAGGGTGGCGCCTCTTAAGGTGTATTTGGATAAATAAAATAGTTTTATTAATTCAAATAAGTTTGAATTCAAAAGATTTGATGGAGATATCAAAAGATTTGATTCAAATAGATTTGGTGAGATCTCCTCTCAGAATCTTTGGTAAATCATGAATTAAGGAAAGTTTTTGATTTATAAAATTCCAAGGAAAAGGGAGAGGGAGATGGCGCATGGATGGTGGGTCCCAATGAGAGATTTGATCTCTCATTTGATTCTCCAAGATTGCAGTTTGAATTTAAATTAAAATATTAAGGTAATATTTTAATTATAAATTGAGCAAACCCCCTTTTTGGTCCCTCAATTGTTACTGAGTCGAGGAATCGGTCCCTCAATTGTGCGAAACTACAACTCAGTCCCTCAATTGTACAATCCCGTTTATGTTTTGGTCCCTCACGTCTGGTCCGTTAGTGATAGAGGTGTTAAGTGATGACGTGTCACCGTGATCTGCTTAGGTGGCCGTTAAATGCTTAGTTGAGGGACCAAATCGTCGACTCAGTAACAATTGAGGGACCAAAAAGGGGGTTTGCTCAAAAGGAATCAACCTACCACGGTCCATAAGAGTTAAGTCAAATAAAGGCAACACCAAGACAACCAAAAGCAACATTATCATTTTGAAAACAAAATAAAAATACTCTTTTGTCTTTCTCTCTCCCTGCTCGTGATCCACCTTCCATTCCTCTCTCTCTGTTTCTCTGATCTGAACCTAAAATCTCAGAGAAGCCAGCCATGGCTGAAAAAGCTTCAAACACCAAACAACAACACATAGTGTTATTCCCTTTCATGGCCTGCAAATCTCCGGGCTAACCCCGCCTCCTTTCCCGCGTGAACCGGCCCCGGTCGAGAGAAGAACCGGCCCGACTGCCCAAACTGGCCGGTTCAGCTTCCGGGCGAAGTATTGCATCCCGAGAGAGTCAAAATCTTCCACTGTATTAAACAAAATCCCATCGAAATGAAGGTATTCGGGAAGATGCCTCTTACGGTATAATGACCAGGAATCTTGACCATCAGCTTCAGCTATATTATTAGGTAATTGTGTTGTATGTAAAGAACCAGCTTCTGGAAAATCAGGGAGTAAAAACTCAAACTCATGATGATTATCATGTTATTTTTTTAATTTTGTGTGAGGAAGATTGAGCCAAAGAGAATAGTAACAAGCCAAGCCATAGCCACCACAGCCAGTGAAGATAACATGGAAGACACCCATGTCTTTAGCCACACGTGCGGTCCAACCGAAGAACATGTCGGCGACGACACAGATACGGTGTCATTTTTGAGTGATGAGGTTTTGGAGGAGATTTTGGAAGGCTGGTTTGAGAGAGAAGGAAGCTTCTAGAAGGCGAATGACGAGATTATAAGGTACAACGTCGGTGTTTTCAGTGTTGGGAGGGAGGCCATGGTCGGAACTGTTAAATGGGATTTCGAGGAGATTAATATTGGAATTAGGAGGAATTGAGGATCTGAGTTTTTTTATGTTTAAAGGGGTGTTGATGATGGTGATGATAGTGTTGCTTTTGGTGTTTTTTTGGGTTGTTCTTTGTTCTAAGTTGAGGGCTAAAGAGAGGAAGGGGATGATGTGGCCTTGGGCCATGAAAGGGAATAACACTATGTGTTGTTGTTTGGTGTTTGAAGCTTTTTCAGCCATGGCTGGCTTCTCTGAGATTTTAGGTTCAGATAAGAGAAACAGAGAGAGAGGAATGGAAGGTGGATCACGAGCAGGGAGAGAGAAAGACAAAAGAGTATTTTTATTTTGTTTTCAAAATGATAATGTTGCTTTTGGTTGTCTTGGTGTTGCCTTTATTTGACTTAACTCTTATGGACCGTGGTAGGTTGATTCCTTTTCAGCAAACCCCCTTTTCGGTCCCTCAATTGTTACTGAGTCGACGATTTGGTCCCTCAACTAAGCATTTAACGGCCATCTAAGCAGATAACGGTGACACGTCATCACTTAACACCTCTATCACTAACGGACCAGACGTGAGGGACCAAAACGTAAACGGGATTGTACAATTGAGGGACTGAGTTGTAGTTTCCCACAAATGAGGGACCGATTCCTCGACTCAGTAACAATTGATGGACCAAAAAAGGGGTTTGCTCTTATAAATTCAAGTCCTAAAATAATTATATTATCAAAATATCTTGATTTTAGGAATAATTAAATCACCAAATTTTTGTCTTTAAATATATTGGCAAGTCGACTTGCCCAAATAAGCAAGTATACAACCCTAGTTTTGATTTTCTTCCTCCTAGGAGAGAGAGAGAAAATCGCACCTTTCCACCCAAGAGAGAGAAAAGTCGACTTTGCTCTAAGAGTTAGGGAAAATCGACGAGACTCCATAATTAGGGTTTGTGAGAGAAGAAAAGGCAAGAAGGAGTTCTTGTGGGGGGTTTCTTCTAAGCGCCACCTCGATTGCTGTTTCAAGAAGGAGTTCTTGAGTTCAGAGGTCTATAGATTTGTCGCTAGTTCTTTTGGAGAAAAGAACTGAAGGCTAGCACCTTGGTGTTCGAAGAAACTGTTCGTGTGAATTACTGGCAGAGGGAGAACGCTGGGAGTGGGCTCCTTGGACTCACCTTGTTCAACCATCAGATTGAAACTCGTGAGGTATACCACTATCTAAATGTTTTAAATTCTGCTAGCGGATCCGTTCGGGAATTCTAGGACCTAGGCGCTTTTATTTTATCGTTTTATCTTTTGCTTCCGCTGCGTTAGGCGCCTAGGATTCCCAACACCACATACATCACTATGTATGATTCCCAATATGTCAGGTGCTCTCTCACTGTGGCCAGTGAAGGGCGCCTTCGTCATATTACCAAGTAGACAAGATTCGCAAGCATCATATGATTCAAAATCAAATGAGCTTAGAAGTCCATCTTTATGGAGCTTCTCTAGGCGTTTCTTATTTATATGGCCTAAACGACAATGCCAAAGGTACGTAGGATTTAAATCGTTAATCTTGATCCTTTTGGTATCAACGTTATGGATATTTTTATCATGTTGTCGCTCTAATTTTAAGACGTAATGATTATCTTGCAAATCACCATAAGCAAATAAAACATTGTCTTTATAAATAGAACACCTTCCATTACCGTTAACACATGTAAATCCTTCCTTATCCAAATAAGAAAGGGAAATAATGTTTGAACTCAATGAAGGTACATAATAACAATTATTCAAAATGAAAATAAGCCCAGAGGGCAACACAAGCTCGTATGTTCCCACAGCAACAGCAACAACTCTTGCTCCATTGCCTACGCGCAGGTCCACCTTGCTTCTGTCTAGCTTTTTACTGTCTTTAAGACCCTGCACATTTATACAAATGTGAGAACCACATGCTGTATCCAATACCCAAGTGGTTAAAGTAGAAAAGTGAACGTCTATAACGAAGATACCTGATGTAGAGACCTCACTGCTCTTCTTCTTCTTTTTATCTTCCAAGTACAATTTGCAATTTCTTTGCCAATGTCTTGGCTTTTGGCAGAAAAAGCAAATTGCATCCTTTGAAGGCTTTGCCTTCTTGGAAGGTTGTGGGTTAGGCTTGTTCCCTGGCTTGGTCTCACCAAGCGGGGCTTTACCCTTCCTCTTTCCTTTGCCCATCCCTTTCCCCTGGTTTTTGTGAACCATCATGGCTAGCATCAGGCAAGCAACGTCCACAGAGTCATTGAAGTGCTTCTCATAAGCAGTTCTTTGAGCTCTTGGAGCGTTGTTGGTAGGCTCTTCAGGGGAAGGGTTTTCTAGGACATAAAGCTTCCTTTCTTGGGTGAGAACAATTCTCAAGTTACGAAACCAATCAAGGAAGTTCGTCCCATTTAACTTATCCTTCTCAAGGATAGATCGCAGTGATAACGCTGAACTTAAATTGTTTGCCATGATTCTACAATTAAGATATGAAAGTTAATTAGCAAAAAGGTCCACCATTTTATAAAACCCAGCAAAATTATTATTAGTGGCTAAGACCCATATTTCACCAAAGATTACCTTGGCTTGGGCGATAATGCAACCTTAGGTTATTTAGGTAGGTAACTCTTTACCAATCACATCATATGTGACTCTTAGATCCTTATGGGACTGTATCATCGTATGATACTTATTATGGCATGTTTATCCCATCTAATGCCTTGAGGTCCAAATCCGATTTGATAACCTCATTAAATCACATCATATGTGACTCTTAGATCGTTATGGTACTGTATCATCGTATGATACTTATTATGGCATGTTTATCTCATCTAATGCCTTGAGGTCCAAATCCGATTTGATAACCTCAAAACAATGAGGCGAAAGCCCAACCCTATATCATCAAGACCCATTAAACACGTGTAACTTGGGCTATCACCGCATCCAATAAACCAAGATTTCAATGGGGCATTGCGTTGAATCTTCCATTCACCCGGGTCTCCTCAAGATAAAAGTAGATACGTGTAGCTTGGGCTATCACCGCTCCACAATGATCAAGATTTTAACAGGGTGTTTGATTGATGACATTAAAACTTAAGATTTTATAAGGGTTCAATTTTTGGTTCAATTTTAAATTCAATTTTAAAAATTAAACGAGTGTGCCAAGTGTTTATCCCCATGTATCATATACATATAAAACATGCATGAATTTTTGTATCTTATACAAAATCCTACGCTCGCATCGAATACGTGGTTGTGCGTACAAAACATAAAATTTGCATGTTAAAATCGTGACCCCTAAACATGCATCTAGCGCCAATTTGTATCATATACAAAAACTAAATGCATAAAATAACCGTGTTTAGATATGGCTCATCTACCCTAAATTCCCTCAAGCCAATGAGAGAATCTTTCTAAAAGAAAAGGAAAAATTACATTGGGAGACCTCATTTGAACATAAGAGGGGAGTGAGGTGAGAAAAGAAATTACATCCAAAATTTAGGGAGACGACACGCAGGCCATATTTACCAAAATAAAATCTAGAGCCATATCCAACACCATACTCATACATGACTGATCTCACATATACATTTACGGCATCAACATCCAACAACACAAAAAAAACGACTTTGATTGTGTTCAATTAGGGGTTGTGCAATTAACATGCCTTCTTGAAAAATAAGTCTTGCATCAATAATTCAAGAATTCAAGAATCATATTCAAGAAGCCGAATTCATTGACCCAAAAATTATAAATTCACAATTTACAATTTTCTGCCACTCTACAATAAAATAATCAAAACAATTTTAATTAATACACACATAGGGTTTCGGCCAAGACCTAAACTTTTCAAGAAAATTTTAATCAATCAAATTGATTACCTTATGTATCAAATACATAAATTTTCACCATTCTTAGATTAGGTTAAAATCGTATGGTGGATAATCGCAAAACTTGAGCATATCAAATGAAAAACGATAAACTTACAAACATACATCAACAAGTATATTCACAAAACTAGCATAAACACAAAGTTAGCGTGGCTCTGATACCACTGTTGGAGATTATGGAGAACGCAGCGGAAAAGGTAAAATTAAAATTTTATAATCTCCTCCACAAGATCCACTAATTGTGTTTATACCAGTTAAATAAGATGTTTACCTAAATCAAACGGATGCTTGAATGATTGCAATTCCAAGAAGTCCATAGACTCGTGTCCTTCCTCTGTCGGTGATCCACACGAACAGTTTGGCAGATACTCAGGTGCTAGCCTCCAATCTCTTCTCCAAGAGATTATGGGAACCAATCTACAAATCTTGAAATTTCAAGAACACTTCTTGAAAGATCCAAGAATCAAAGTGGCGCACAATTTCAAGAACACTTCTTGAAAAACAAGAACCAAGTGGCGCACTAGTATGGAATTTTTTCCTAAAAGATTCCTCACCAAAACTCAAGAGATGAGCACAGTACTAAGAACGAATTTCTTGGCCACACTTACACTAGGTTTTTCGCCTCTCTTTCCTCTCACACACAATTCGCCATGTAAACCCTAAGTTTAGGGTTAGTTCGAAACTCACCCTTTAATTTCTCCACTTAGGATATGCGACTTCTTTGTGCTTTTAAAGAGTTTCCATTCCTCAAATTAGGGAATCACAAAATCTTGATTATAAAATTACATTAATATTATAATTCAAGATTAATAGGCAATCTCAATTTAAATTTCAAGATCATATCTTGAAACCAAAATCTAGAATGCACACTTCCCATTGGTTGGAATGAGTCAAGAGGATTTGAATTCTTAATTAAAATATTACATTAATATCTTAACCTAAAATTCAAAATCTTGAATTGAATCTCCAAGATTTCGCCCCCCTCTTGCTTGTTTTATAGGAATTTAATAAATAAGATAACAATCCTAACTCTTAGGAAGTTATAACCAACTTATTAATTTCCTTAACAAATTGAATTAAAATATTACCTTGATATCTTTATTCAAATTTAAATCTTGAATTCAAATTAAACAAAATCATCTTTCATTCATTAAATTCAAGAGTAAGGCGCCACCTCATCTTACTCTTCAATATTAGAGAATTTAATAAATCAATAATCCCCTAACTCTTAGGAGACTTAGTCAATTCATTATCCCTAATATTCTAAATGAGAATTCAATTGTAAATAGAATAATCAAATTAACTATTTAACAATTAATATATTTAAACTTGTCTAACAAATTTAAATATTACAAATGTAGACTTTATTTAAGACAAGACTTCATCTTCTAAGACATTCAACTATGTCTTAAATTGAGTCACTAAAGTGACTCACGAATTAACCCTAATTCGTGTCCCATTACAGTATCTTGATCCTGCTCATGTGTGACCCAGCAGGCCTCATGTGAAATTGGCAACAAGCCATCTCTATGACTCACAAGTCGAGAGCGGACTCTAGCAAGCCATCACGACTACCCAAAACACGTGAGTTATCGTTTTAACATCAACAACTTAACCTTAGTACTACCTTGTCATAATCCCTATTGTCACGCGATATTTTGGTCGTGGATAAGGCATGGGAAAGTCATCCTTGTAATCCAAACCATAACTTTCTCGATTCCTTGAGTTAGTAACATTACCGTGTGTGGCCACACATTCCTTGGACAAACTCATCGAGGGGCCCAGTCAAATATCTCTCAACTTAATTAGGGACAAAATTCCTTATTGGTCAACCACATTCCTCAGCACAACAAACAACTAAACCCGTACCTAGCCTGTATGGCTACCCTGTTACGGGCAACGTTGGACTAGGCCAAAGTTCAGCATCTACAACGCCGGAATAATGAAGACCTTGTTGGAGATTGTGCCCTAGGGCCAATCATTTTATAAATATGCTTTGAACATATTAATTAATTTATGGAGATAAATTAATGGTTATCATATTATTAGCGTGTTTACTATGATAACAATCCTTGATTAATTATATGATAA
>QANZ01022077.1:0-60417 GCA_003254925.1 Chamaecrista fasciculata | reverse complement strand
TATCTATAAAATGATTGGCCCTAGGGCACAATCTCCAACAGAGAGATACATCACTCTTGGAATTTTGGAATCCCCACTGAAGCAGAGTGTCTTTCAGCCTATCGAACCAAGCTCTTGGAGCTTGTTTCAACCCATACAATGCTTTCACCAATTTGCAGACATGATTAGGCCGCTGAGTATCTCGAAAACCATCAGGCTGCTTCATGAAAACATCCTCCTGAAGATAGCCATTAAGGAAGGCATTATTGACATCCATTTGTCGAATTTGCCATCCAAAGGTTACTGCTAAAGTGAGAACTAGCCTGACGGTAGTAGTTTTAATTACAGGGCTAAATGTTTCTCCAAAATCGACACCTGGTATCTGTTGGAAACCCTTGGCAACCAACCTAGCTTTGTGCTTGGAGATGGTTCCATCAGTGTTATACTTAATCTTGAAAACCCACTTTGAGTCAACGACTTTGTGGTGCACTGGAGGTGGTACAAGAACCCATGTTTTATTCCTCAAAAGTGCTTGAAACTCGACATTCATGGCTGCTTTCCAACACGGAGAAGACAGAGCTTCAGCGACTGTGCTTGGCTCAACATTGAACAACGCATCAGACGAGGACGAAGACTTATCTGAGATAGCTCCAATATACGGCAACTTGGGCTTATGAACTCCAGCTTTTGCTCTTGTAACCATATGATGCATAGGTTGGACCTGAGATGAATTGAGCCCAACATCTTCAGATGGAGTATTATGGGCCTCAGAAGAATTAAGCCCAATATCTTCACATGAGGAATTAGACGGACTCTGATCACGTGAGGGGGAATAAGTCAAAGCACGTGACACACTAGCATTCTCAGACAAATGTGAGCCGTGCGATCCAGTTGGCGCCATCGAACGGTCCTGCTGTACTGAATTGCTCTTCCCACTCGAAGACGAACTAGCCGTTTGGGAAGTATCCGTTGTAGCATCTCTGCAAACCTGCACAGTTCGAATTGGGAAAGGCATTATACAATCATTCACATTTGAGGCAACATGTTTATTCAAGAAGCCTTTCTCACACGGAAACACACTAGGATCAAACACCACATGCCGAGAGACGTAAATCCTCCCAGTGGAACTCAAGCAACGATGACCCTTGTGTTGTGGTGCAGGTCCTAAATACACACACTTCTGGCTGTGATACTGAAATTTATGCAGGTTATAAGGCTTTAAACAAGGGAAGCATGCACACCCAAACACTTGTAAGTCCTTATAATTGGGTTCTTCTTTCAGTAACTGAAATAGTGGTGTGGAATTGTTCAAAACTGGTGTTGGTAGTCTGTTTATAAGAAAAACGGCAGTTTGAAAAGCCTCAAACCAATATGTTAAAGGTAATTTTGCTTGAGCCAAAAGTGTGAGACCCATCTCAACCACATGACGATGTTTTCGTTCTACCCTACCATTTTGCTCAGATGTGTAGGGACAAGTAAACCTAGTCTCAATTCCTGCTTCTTGACACAATGACACAATTGGTTTGAATTCACCCCCATTATCACACTGTAGTGTTTTAATTTTCGCATTAAACTTGTTCTCCACATAAGCTTTGAAAACTTTAAACACATGAACAGCTTCAGATTTATGTTTAAGAGGATAGATCCACGAAAAACGACTAAAATCATCAACAAATAGGATGTAAAACCGATAACCATGAATAGACATAGTGGGAGATGGTCCCCAAAGGTCAGTGTGTATTAACTCAAGTGGAGACTTAGCATGAGAAATTGATCTAGAAAATGGAAGCAATTTGGATTTACCACATTGACAGGCTTCACAAACAAACTTAGTATGACCAACACTAAGATTACACTTATTTAAAATTTGTCTAAGTATACGATCACTAGGGTGACCCAGCTTATAATGCCACTGCAAATACTCCTGTGTGTCCTGAGATTGCGCCATGCCAATGAAAGGTGAAGCAGAAATCCTAGTCAGCCGATACATCCCTTGGGTTGGAGTCCCTTGTGCTAATGGTCGATTGGTCATCGTGTCCTTCACAACACACCCAGAATCAGTAAAATGAACAGCAACATCATTATCATGAGTCAATTTCTGAACACTTAGCAAGTTTTTAGTAGCAGCAGGAACAACCAAAACATTCTTGAGCAATAATTTTTTATTTCGTGTATTTAGGGTGGCTGTACCTATTCCAGTAACAGGGGTCTTTGCACCAGTGCAAGTAAACAGAGATGTGTTACCTGGAACATAGTTATCCAAATGGGATGGTTGAGGAGTAACGTGATGAGTTGCTCCACTGTCGAAATACCAAGCAGAGTCGTTGACTACCTGAGGATTCGCATAGAAAGCCTGTGGCGGATAAACAGAGGCATTTGAAGACCCAGCATTATGTGTCGGAGGATTGAAGCTACGATCGAAGCGATGATAGCAGTTAGCAACAACATGCCCATATCGCTCACAAAGTGCACAGTAAGGACGATTCCCACTGTAACTCCCAGAAGACGAGGACTGTCCATATCCCCCTCGGCGACCACGCGACCCACCATGACGGCCTCCCCGAGAACCACCACGAGAGCCACGCCAAGAAGACGGAGTCTGAGAACGGTCTTGACTACCACGATTACCACGACTGGGTTCAGACGTATCTTTCTGTGCTACATTCACAGAGGGCTGAACAGAGAGATTCGAAATCTGCTGACCCAGCTGTTCTAACCTGCTTTCAAATGTCAAAAGTTCAGATTCAAGTTCAATCCAAGAAAGGTTAGGGGTACGATTTAAAACAACAATTATCGGAGTATAATCAGCATCGAGCCCACTAAGAGTGAGCATTATGAGATCCTCAAGAGCAACTGGTGCTCCGGCAAGGGCAAGCTGGTCGGAAAGATTTTTCATCTTTCCCAGATATGCATCCATCGTCATCCCCTGTTTCTTCAGCTTGTGGAGTTCCGACTTGAACACCAACACACGAGATTTCGTCGAGGCACAGGTAAGTGCTCGAGCACCAGCCCAGAGATCACGGGCAGTGAGACAATGCATGAGGCGAGTTCCAACTTCGAGAGTCATAGCCCCGCGAAGAAAGCTCACCAAAAGCCGATCAACAGCATTCCACTCATCATGAGCAGGGTTGTTAGAACCATCAGGATTGAGACGTGGAGGAGCAACACCACTGCCATCAATGTGGGAAACCAGCATGTTTCCTTCAATGAGAGGGAGAATAACAGACTCCCAGAAAAGATAGTTGCTCCGATCAAGCTTAACAGGAACATTTTGACTAGAGGAACCAAAAATGGTGTATGAACGAGCATTGATAAGGGTGGAAATGGAGGAAGAAGGAGAGGAGATCGAGGGAGACGAAGCAGAGCTAGAGGCCATGGCGGCTCTGATACCAAGAAAGAGAGTATAACTGAAAAGGGAATAATTCTGGATGATTCTAAAATCATGCCAGAGGGGTACTATATATATTGCAATGCCTGGATGAATTCTGTTACATATTACACAGCAGTATACAATAGCCATACACGTGTACTGCAGAGATACAATCTATATACCCTCATTTACATAATGAATATAATGTACAATTACAAGACTATCCCTATGTTCTCACTTTTGGCATTGTGTTTGTTTGTGGCCAACTCTGAGTTTATTTATTTATACATTTCTATTGTTAATAATAGCATTCAGGTATCAGAAGAACCAGTACAATGTGTTTGAGGTGAACCAAACTGGGTATGACAATTGCACCACAGAAGGAGCTGTTGGAAATTGGAGTAGTGGCAAAGATTTCATACCTCTTAATAAGGCAAAGAGATATTACTTCATTTGTGGGAATGGTCAATGCTTCAATGGCATGAAGGTTTCTGTTCTTGTTCATCCTCTTCCTCCTCCTCCTTCATCGTCTGCTGCAATGGCTGCTCAGCATTCTTCAAAATCCAATTCTGCTGCTTCAGTGATATCAGTCTGGGAACTATGGTCTCTATTGATGATGTCTTCTTCTGCTTTAGTTTTGTTTGGATTAGGAGGTTACTATGCTTGATTCTTCTTGTATGTCGTTTCAAACTTAACATCATTATTCCCATTTGTCTTCTTCCTGCTTTTATTTATCTGTAAACTCCAAGTGGTGAGCTTTAGTGAAGTTTTTCCTTTCCTTATCAAGGCGTGTTGTGTTTGTGTTAGTATATGTTCTGTTCTAATTTATGGAGACTTTGGCATAAGGATATTTGTTTGAGTAAATTGTTGATTTTGTTTCTCAAAGATGGCTGATTTATCAGATTAGATATCTATAGTGTAACTCTTTGAATTCAGCCCAATCAATAAATTTATTTCAATAATTTTTCTCCCTTCATCATTGGAAAAAAAAAAATTAAAAATGATTGATGAAAATTATTGAGAAACTCAATTGAAAGAATTATATTATTGATCTAGAAGTTAAATATTTTTTAGAATAAATTGATACTTGTCCCTAAATTATATAGGTGTTTTCATTTTAGTCCTTGATATTTTGAAATGTTTGATTTAATATTAAAAAATTTATGATTAGTTACAAATTAGTTCTTTTATGAATACTATATCATTGTACAACTTCGTCCTTAAAAGGACTAAATTGTAACAAGCCACAAATTTTTATGAACTAAATCAAACATTTTAAAAATTCAAGGACTGAATCAAACATTTCACTCTTTTTTTTTTGAAATTTTAGATGCTATATAAAGTTATAAACATCAAATAATAATCCATATTTTAAAATATCAAATAAATAACTAAATCATTTTTTCTCCTTGTGAATGCTGGGGTCTTTTAGTAATTACCTTTTTTTTTGGTTTTCAAATGAGTACCGGAATTAAGGGGAATTTGATATGGCTGTCTTCTTCAAGATATCAAAAGGACAAAGACAATGAGAGCATAATTTCAAAAAAAAAAAAAGTAAAATATGCCATTCACATTATAACACATGCTTTACCCAAAGGAAAGAAATAGCACTCTCGTGGCTTAATGATGCTGCTTTTATTAGTGACAAAGACTCCTTGTGGTCCATTTCTTCATCACCAGTCAACAGAATCACTTACCAAATCTGACTCAACCATTTCTACCAATATTCCATTTCAAACCCATTCACCACTTACACTAATTTGGTAACCAAAATCCAACTTACTACCAGCAAAAACTACAACTTTGTTCAATTCGGCATACAATATTGCTTAGCTTCATTTTGAATAAATTACTTCTTTTCATATATTACAAATTTACAAGCAAGCAACATTTCAGTAGGAATAAGACAGAATACCTTTCTGTCAAGAAGTCAAGGAAAGCCTATCACTTTACTTGTGTTCTCATCCATTACAAATGAAATCTAGAGCAAACCATAGAACATATTCTAACTTAAGCATTACAGTTAGGAGTCATCTAATTAAGTTAATGCATCCTTTTAGTTTATAAAATCACAAATAATTATCTGATATACATACAACATAACACAAATTTCACAACACACTCATTTCAATTGTACATCCTGAAGTACACTCAGCATAAACTGATCGATGTTAACATGTAAAAGATGGGTGGGTCTAACAGAAGGAGTTAGGCTCCAACAATGTTGTGAACTTAGGTTCGTATCCTCACTAGAAAAGGTGCCTGCATTTAGTACCCAACAATGTCTCGAACACGATTGACTCTAGTAGAAGATACTTGTGAGAAACTAAAAGAAAAATTGAAAGAAATTGTCAGAATGGCCAAATCCTATTCTGTTGTGCTCTTCTGTTTTGTCCTTGACCTGCTGTAAAATTTGGAAGGTGGGGATGGTGAAAACTCAAATGGAAGTGGTGGGAGCTCCATCTCCCCCTTCAAAATCTTGACAATATCCCCAATATCAGGTCTCAAATCTGGCATTTTCTGTAAGCAAATGAGTGCCAAATTGATACACAAACTTGCTTGCTCCTTGTTGTAATCTCTCAATCTCTCATCTACTAGTTCTAAGATGTTACCAGAATGAGCTAAGTGCCTACACCAGCTTACTAAGTTGGCTTTCTCTAGCTTCATGGGAGATGCAAGAACATGTAATGGTCTTCTTCCTGACACAATCACAAGGATCAAAACCCCTAAGCTGTAAATGTCAGACTTCTCCATTAAGTAACCGCATCCTCCATATTCGGGAGCCACATAACACAGTGTTCCTCTCATGCTGGTCGTGCTGCTGAGCTCGCGGCTAAAAAGATCTCCACTCCACATGTCACTACCGACGGAACGAGTGCTTTTCTTCTTCCAACCCCTTCGGAAACTGAACTCACCATTCTGATCAGATTCATTCTGAGTCTCTTCTGTGAAGTTCTTTCGCCGGCTGCAAAGATAAAACCTCCTTCCTAAATCAAAATGTGGTACTTTAAAGCCTTTCTTCCACTTTGCTTGAAGATTTCTCATCTTACTACTCTTCTTCTTGCTTAGTTCAGCAAGGTGCTCTTCTTTCCACCACTCTTGCATCTTCCTCGGTTTCTTCTTATGATTTTTCGATTCTTTCTCCTCAACCAGATTATCAGTATTTCCTATTGCAAATTCTTGTAATTGGGGTGCATTTGCATCATCCGATTTCGCTATTGGACTTGAAGTTTCCATCTCTGCCTTCTCATGAATGTTCTTCTTTTCTTCATCCCAATCTGGATTTGAAGGACAAATTTGACTCCCTATCCACTCCATTACATAGTCTCTACTACATAATTCATCAGTTCCATCCTGTCTCCACCACCAATCTTTTCCCCATTGTTTCCCATTTACTTTCTCATCATCCACTGAGGAAGCATTAACAGTACTTAACTCCTTACTGTGATCAATGCTAGAAAACTCATCATCATAAGGAACAAACTTACTACTCCAATCCTCACCACCAATATCAAAAGTTGATATTTCTTTCCCCTTCACATTATTACAGCTTCTAATCTCACTCTCACTAGCAATATTGGCATTGTAATTCAAAGAATTCAAGTTCAAAGCTTTAACATTAAAACATGTCTTACTATTCTTAGATGAGGATGATGCTTGCAAAGCTAAAGCAAAATCTACTTCATTATTAACACTCTCAACTGGTGTACCAATAGCAGGAGTTTCAGCAGTTAAATTACCTGAAAGCTCTTGACTTTTCCATAGCTCTTGGCTGAACATATCTACACCAAATTCATTCTCCACTTTAATTCTTGACAATCCAAAGTCTGAAATCTTCCCACGGAACTCAGAATCAAGAAGAACATTGCTTGGCTTAACATCACCATGAATCACTGGAGGATCACACCCAAGATGCAAAAACTCCAAGGCTCTAGAAACATCCAAAATGATGTGAAACCTTCTTTCCCAGCTCAAACTCAAACACCCATCATCTCCAAAGAGAGATTCCTGCAAGCTTCTGTTTGGCATGTAATCATACACCAAAATCCTCTTGTTTTTTTCCACACAATAACCCAAAAGGGTCACAAGAAAAGGAGATCTCAGCCCTCCCAGAATCTGAAGCTCATTCTGAAACTCTCTTTCTGTCTGCAAAGACAAGGCGTCTAATCTCTTGATAGCAATCAATTTCCCATCTTTGAGTGTTCCTTTGAAAACAGTTCCAGAACCCCCTTTACCAATTACATTGGAAGTGTCAAAGCCATTGGTGGCTAGCTTCAATTCTTTGTATGAGAATCTCTGGAGCTTCAAAGGAGCACTAGCATCAAAGGGGATAGTTTTAGCTCTGTGTACAAGAGAATGCCATAGGTGGTAAAGAAAGTAGATGACTGAGCAGAAAATCACAACAGAGGCTGAGATTGTGAGTGCGAGGAAGATGACTCTGGTTTTAATGAGAAAATTTGGATTTGGAGGCTTGGGATTTGGAGAAAAGGGTCTAGAAGGCATGGTTAAGTGTGGATTTATTTCAACTTCTGGGTTTTTTGAAGATGTTGATGATCAGAGGAATTGATGATGAAGAAAAGAAGGAGAAGGAAGAAGAATGAGGAAATGGGCATTCTCATTTTTTATTTTTTTGCTTTTGATGATAGTGGGTATCCAAAGTCGATTGCTTTACGGCTACATAATCAAAAGCCGATGTATTATACTACTGTAGTTAACTTGATTATGTGTTTCGTTTTTCCATGATTTATGGTTTCTCTCTCCATCTCTCTCTCTTGTTCTTTGTTCTTCTGTATTGCTGATTTGTTTTTATCACGAGATTAGTGATTGGGAAATGAGGATTAGAAAAAAAAGGTGGGAACTGAGAAGGAGGTGATGGGGACCGACCCAATGTGCTTTTGACTAAAGAGAAAGTTTTGCAGACCAAAGTGCTACATCACATAAAAAAAATAGGGACTCAAAAGAAAAAGAAGAAATTAAAGAAGAATATATAATACAAATGGATTACAGTGAGATGGTATATAAATATATAAATAAATATAGAATAACTTAAGGTCAAAATCTTATTTTGGTCCTCAAATTTTAGGATGATTTATGTTTTGATCTTCAAACTTCTTTTTATTCTGTTTTGATTCTCAAATTTTTCTATTTATTCTACCTTTAATTTAACTCAAAACATATTCTATTTGGTTTCTGTTGTTATTTTTTAGTTGGGCACTTGAACAATTTTTTTTATACATGTCTTAAAGTTAAATTAATACTTTTAGTTAAATGACTACATCAATTTTAATTATATCTATAAAAAAAATTAAATCTTATATTTTTATCTTTTAAGGACTAAGTTGAAATTATTATTATCTTTGACAGCCAAATTATTGATTTGGTTCTTTATAATACAAATGGATTACAGTGAGAAGGAATATATATAATTTAATAGGAGGGGTTTTGTCTTGAGCACCACCATGGTCCATGACTGGGGCACGTGTACTGTTGAGAATTTAAAGGCATGCCAATTTTTTGATTTTATGTTTTGTAATTTGTTTTTGACTAAAGGTTCAAATCAAATCATATATACTGTAGAGAGGTTCACATGGTTGGATATTGGATATACCATCATACCAATAAAGTTCAAAGTTCCTGTCTTTCATTATTCTCAATCCTCAAATTGTAGCTCCCCATGTTGCACTATGCACTAGAATCCAACACACCATATATAAAGCAATAATTAACTTATGAAGGAAAAATAACTAAACTATTGCTGTTTCTGTATATGTTAGGTACTTAATTAACTAGCTAGCTAGTTGCATAACACAAATCAGAATATATATTATAATTCAACAAGTAATAATTTAATATATATATATATATATCATCAACTTTTCCCTATTTTACAAATTCCATGCATTCTGTTCTGATTTCTATGTGCAAGAATTGAACCAAAAATTAAATATATATATATACAGGGTTAATGAGATTATATATATATATAACCTCTACTTGATGATCTACAGGTTTAGCATCATGTTCTACAGTTAAATAGGATGATATCAATTAATATATATAATAACTTGAAACATAATTAAAGAGAATTCATATTCTAAATAAAGCATCTGAGGTGGATATATATAGTGTTGTTTTTTTTTTGGTAAGTATATATAGTGTTTTTTGAAAAAGTAGCTGTTGGATATTACAGTATTTAGATATATCTATATACTTTATGTTTAACGTTTTGTGAATTGATGGAATAATAATGGATAATTAAGGGAGTGGTGTCCACATAGTGGTATGTGGAGCCCTAGAGCAGAAAATGGTGTATGTACGTACATTTTGCATGGTCACTCTCTTTACTTTTGCTCCTATAAAAAGGAAGTAAATATCTATATATTATAAATATCTATACAGTTACAATTTTGATAGGGGCTGAATACAAAGAATTTATATATAAATGGAATTAAGGTTGGTATATATATATATATATATATACACGTACGGTAAATTATACTTTAGTACCTTATAGTTTAAAACATCACACTTAGTTATCCTGAGGTTCCCATCGTTACCCTTTTGATATCTTAACAATTTTTCCATCAATTTTGGATGGAATTTGGCACGTAACTTGCACATGGACTCTCTAATACTCAATTTTGTCTAACATTTTACCATAACAATAAAGATCAAATGCATGTTTTTCAAAACCTAATTCTGAATTCTTTTCAAACTTTCTCAGCATCAACACTGAAATCATTTAAAACTTTCGAAAAGCATGCTTTTGATCTTTGTTGTGGCAAAATGTTGAACAAAATTAAGTTTTAGTGAGTCCGGCTCCGTGTAAGTCACATGTCAAATTTCATCCAAAACTAATAAAATATTTGTTTAGAGAACCAAAAAAAGTAACGGTGAAAACCTCAAACTACCAAAATGTCACGGTTTACATAATACCAAATACCAAAGTAAAATGAGGTCAAACCTCGTGATACCAGTCTAATTTACCTTGTACATAATATTGTAGGTGAATGATGATGATGATTGAAAATGTTGAATGATAATGCATGAACAGAGACAGAGGATAGTGAAGAGCTAGACTATGGATAAAGAGAGGAGGCAGGTGGGGTAGTCACTACCAACAACTATAATGATAATTCAGAAAAAGCATTCAATATATATCTCTATAATTTCCTCCATTTCTCTCTTCATTCCATTTAATTTGGCTTCCCTTCCTTCTTCATTATATTCTCTCTGTACATATATACATACTGTTGCAAGCACCATATCTTATATTATATGGCTCCATCCCTTTCTGGTCGTCCATGTTTAAAACTATAGTCTATGAAATTAAAAATAAGAGAAAATTTACTATTTGATCTCTCTTTCTTTACTAAGTTAACAATTTAGTCCTTTATTTATTTTACATACATATTTGAATGGGCACGCAAAGCCCTAGTATATATATATAGACAGTGATCCATAAACCAAGCTAGCCAGCTGTCATCTGCCATGGCAAATTCCTTTGCTGTTCCGGCATATATATAACCGCAAAAAAAGAAGAAAAAATCTCTTCTCAATAATGAAAGGGAAGAAGAACTATATTATATCTATATACTAGCCCTACACTATGATGATTGCATTGGGATATATTTTCTAAGGGTTGGTTATTAATTGTTTGATTAATAATATAGTATATATATGAAAACATTTTAATTATAATTTGACATCATCGGATTATCTTTTTTTAACTATCCTATATACTCGCTAGTACAGAAAAATGCACATATTTTAGAGGCGATTTAAAAAGACGTCTCTAGAGTCTTTTTGTGGCACTTATGAACCGCTACAAATTAAGTGAAAAAGAAAGAAGACAGACATGATCAAATTACAAGTAGTGATAACTAATAACTGCTAATTTGATTAATTAGTGGCGACTATCTAACGGTTGGGATATTTATTTGTAGCGATTCCAAACTGCCACTATCTGACACAAAATTATTGAAACATCACTGCTAATGAAAACTTTTTGGCAGTTCTCAACGGCCACTAATTCACAATTTAGTGGCGCCTAAGGAATAACCAAAAAAATGGTCAATTATAAATTGACGAGTTATTAATTTAAAAGGCTTTACGCTATCAAGAAACCAAATTGCAAAGATCACTATAATAGTATAATGTGACCCCTAATGCATATTCTAATATTGTTGAGGACTTGATGTTGATGTTGCAAAATATGCATAAATGCAATCAAGTATGGAGAGCCCAAACACGTACGTACAAGATTCAAATTACACACGATTCAATCTTCCCTCTTAAAATTATATTGGTCAAAGTGTACTTTTGATCTCATAATTTTTTTTTTCAGATTTTAATTTGATTCCATAATTTTTTTCGTTGCACTTTAAATCTTATATCTTTGCAAAAGGTTGCAGATTTGATCCTATATTTTCTTTGTCTTATATCTTTTGGTCAGGTTATATAGTTGATTTCATATATTTGTTAAAAGTTTAATTTCACCGTCAGTCTCACCGGATCAAAATATATGAAATTAATTATGCATTTGACCAAAATTTCAATACGACTAAAAGACATGTGACTAATTTTACAACCTGACCTAATTATATGAGACCAAAATTACAATATAGGACCAAATTTATAATTTGAATAAAAGATATGAGATTAGAAATGTAACAAAAATAGTTATGAGATCAAATTGAGTAACAAATATATTAATGTCGACTTTGATATGATTAGCCTATGGACTATTTATATACATACGTACATCCATACATATATACATATATATGTTGAAATAAACTTTTTTTTTTGGAGTACGTGAGATAGAAGACACTCCAAATAGTGTTAACAATATATATTACTACATTAATAATTAATAAAAGAGACTTTTGGCTCATAATTAATAATAATGGTTTGGCCTTCTCTATTATGATGTGCGGTATTCGTGCATGCAACATGATTATTGAATTTTATCTCATAGTCATATGGAATCTCAGCTAATTACTTTAATTTGCTTTCTTAGCTTACCCCAAAATTCGAGCCTAGAAAGTCTTTTTCTTTTTATTTTTTAAAACTTTTTTTTTTTTTTCACTTTTTCTTGCTATGAAAGCTAGTTGAGAGACTATTACTCCTTATAAATATAAATTATAAATTACCTCAAAGGTTATTTTGGTTCTAGATGTATGTTTTAATATTTATTTTATTTGGTCTTTAATTTTATGTTTTAAAGTATTTAAATTGATATTAAATGTTGACAAAATATTTCATTTTGATATTAAACTATTAAATTTGGTTATATTTTTTTGTCTTCTCTCTTTTTTTAAGTACAAATGACTTGTTAAGAGTAACTCTCGTAGCTTTTAAACCGTCGCGTTTGAACTTGAAACAAGCGGTTTATTTTCAAGACCCATTTGACCTCGTATTTGCTGATGACCCCAACTGAATAGAAAAAATATTCATTTATAACAATACATAGTTTTGAATTTGTCGCATTCAAACTTAAAATGAAATAAATATAACCATATTTAATAGTTTAGGACCAAATGAAATTGAGATATAGATAGTCACAAACTGTTGTCCATGCATGCACTGATGCACATATAAAAGAGATATTCCAGTCAAGTTAATTACAGTTCGACCAAAATTATGGGCCAAAAAGAAACTTTCAAAAGAAGACTACTTTTAAGAAAAAAAAGGAAGTAATAGATTGAACTTTGTTGATCACTTTTATCATAAGCATGCATGTTATTCTTTTAAAAAAGGGAGGACCATATGTATCCAAATTAAAGACAAGTTCATGGACTGAATGACTGATGATAACTATATAAGCGTGTGTGTGTTTCCATCTCTAAATGAAGGGGCAACAAATTTTGAATATTTGACATTGCAAAAAATGACCAATTGTAGTCATGACCAGTCTTCAATAAAAAAAATATGGTAAATTACATTTTGGTACTCTGTTTTATGAATCGATTTCACTTTGGTACCTTATTTTTTCAAAAGTAACATTTTGGTACACTATTCTTTCAAAAGTGACATTTTGGTACCTTGTTTTTTAACGGTGCAAAGAACAAGGTATCAAAATGTCAACATGGTACTAAAATATTAACGGTATAAAGAACAGAGTACCAAAGTGTTACTTTTGAAAGAACATAAAAGTGAAATCAGTTCATAGAACAGAGTACCAAAATGCAATTTACCCAAAAAAAAAAATTAAGGCAACTTGTACGTCTGGTGAACATTTCAATTGAAGGAAAACTCGTTAATATCATATTCATATACATCTTATATTATATGGCTCCATCCCTTTCTGGTCGTCCCACTTAAAAACTATATACTATACATATAAAATTAATTTTTAATGTTGGCTCTTAACATGTATGCATGCCACCTGCTTTTGTTTTTATTTTTTTTACCCACGTATATCCCTTTATTATCGGCTACACAGACGTTTGAACTCAAATGTCATCCTTTTGACAGTTTTTTTTTTTTGCTCAAGTTTAAATGGCAGTTACTTATCTTTCATTAATTTTCAAACGGGGTTAAAATCCTCTTTCCACTTTATTTTCGGTGCCTCACAAGATATTGCTCAAAACTTTTAATTAGTCCCAAATATATGAGGTAATTTCAAATTAGTCCTAAATATTTTATCTATTTTAGATAAATCTTACATATTTTTTTAATTTTTTAAATTGGTCCCAAACTTACTCATTTATCAATATAAGAATTTTATGTACTATTTAATTTTAAATCAATTCAAACGTTACATAACGGACACGCCAAGCCCCTAGTGTTAGATATGGGAGAGATATTTAAGAAATTAAAGCCGACTACAAATACATATATATATATATATACTAGGGGCTTTGCGTGTCCTAACGGGCACGCAAATATGTATGTAAAATAAATAAGGGACTAAATTGTTAACTTAGTAAAGAAAGAGAGACCAAATAGTAAATTTTCTCTTATTTTTAATTTCATAGACTATAGTTTTAAATATAGACGACCAGAAAGGGGTGAAGCTATATAATATAAAAAAAGAGGAAGATGAAGCAAATCATCTAGCATATTTTACATACATACTAGATTATATTTTTGATATACATATGAGTGATTCGAGGGATGATTAATATATTTAATTGAAATGGGGTTAAGGTTAATGGTGGTGTGTTTAGTATTAGTGTTGGTAATTGAGATATCTGGAAGCCAATGTTGTGTGAGAGAAGAGAGGGAAGCATTGCTCTCTATCAAGGCAAGTCTTCATCTTCAGACAACCTACGAAGAAGGATACCATGATCCTTTATCTTCTTGGGTTAATCATCCCTACACTGATTGCTGTACATGGATTCGGGTCACAATGAACAAGAAATAGAAGTGAAGAAAATAATAGAAATGAATTCTGTATTATTGATGATATAGAATGAATAGAGCACTAAGCTATTTATAGAATCATAGCTTAGTGAAGTACAGAAGATTAGTAGTTAACAGACTTAACAAACTCTGCATAACAGAATAACAGACTCTGCACTCTGAATAACTACTAACTAACTCTCACTAGTATCAACTAACTGACTTATACTCTTACATCCCCCCTCAAGTTGAGAGGGGTCACATACCACTCCCAACTTGCCAATTAGAAACGAAAACTGAGGCTAAGATATGATTTTAGTAAAAAGATCAGCTAGCTGTAACTGTGTATTTACATGTTGAAGTTTAATAAACCCTTCCTTAAATCTCTGTCTAACTATGTGACAATCTATGTCAATATGTTTTGTTCTTTCGTGAAACACCGGATTAGAAGCAATGTGTATAGCTGCCTTGTTGTCACATAGAAAAGGAATTGGAGTCTGGAAAGGTATAGCCAAATCTTTTAGCAAATAAGAAACCCAAAGAAGTTCACTTACACAAGAAGCCATGCTGCGATATTCTGCTTCACAAGAAGAACGTGAAACAGTTAATTGCTTTTTTGTTTTCCATGAAATAAGTGAACCTCCTAACATAATGCAGTAACCTGTGACCGAACGCCTAGAAGTAGGACAAGCTGCCCAGTCTGAGTCACTATATGCCATTAATGAAAAATCAGAATTACTGTGATATAATAATCCCATAGATGATGTACCCTTTAAATATCTAACCACTCGAAGAGCACTTTCCCAGTGTGAAACAGTTGGAGCTGAAACATACTGACTCAACTGCTGAACTGGAAACGAAATATCAGGTCTGGTCATATTTAGATACAACAATCTGCCCACCAAACGCCTATAAGACTCAGGATCTTTGTAACTAGGTGCATCTTCATCAAACTTATAACCTCTTTGCATTGGTAAAGGAGCTGGTTTAGCATCCTGTAAACCAGTATTATTGACAATATCCTGAATATACTTCTTCTGAGAGATGAAAGTTCCATTAGAAGATCGGGCTATCTCAATGCCTAAGAAATACTTAGCAAAACCCAGATCTTTGATTGTAAAAGTATCATCAAGAAACTTTTTAACCTGATTAATAGTAGTAAGACAAGTACCTGTGATTAGCACATCATCAACATATACAAGTAGTATAACAAATGCAGCAGTATTCTTCAGAATAAACAAACAATGATCATGCTCAGATTGAACAAAACCATATTTTGTCAATTGGGTTGTAAACTCTGAATTCCACTCACGAGAAGCCTGCTTCAAACCATATAACGATCTTTTAAGCTTGCAAACCTCATTTTCTTTCATCTTAGAGTATCCCTGGGGAGGTTTTAAATATACCTCCTCATGTAAAAAACCATGCAAGAAAGCATTATTTATATCAAGCTGAAAAATAGGCCAATTATGAATGGTACTTATAGCCAAAACAATTCGAACTGTAACTTGCTTGGCAACCGGGGAATAACTGTCAAAATAATCAATACCTTCCACTTGGTTATATCCTTTTGCAACCAACCTTGCTTTATATCTCTCCACAGTGCCATCAGGGTTCATCTTCACTTTAAAGACCCATTTGGATCCAATAGCCTGCTTCCCTGACGGTAAAGTTGTGATTTCCCAAGTATTATTAGACTCCAATGCAGATAACTCTTTGTCCATAGCAGCACGCCATTCAGGATACTTGATAGCTTCCTTATATGAATGAGGTTCTGTAATCTTACTAATATTTGTCATAAAAGCAGCATAATCTGTAGAATGAGTAATATTAGCAAGAGAGTAAGAATTTGCAGAATCTGTAATGGTATTACAAACATAATCCTGCAGCCAAAGAGGTGGTTTGGTTGGTCTAGAAGATATTCGAGTTGGTGGAGGAGTAGGATTAGACGTAGAGGTAGAAAATTCTGGATTAGGCAAGTTTGTAGGTTCTGGATTAGGCAAGTTTGTAGGTTCTGGATTAGGCAAGGTTGTAGGAGAAGGTAAATCAGGTATATTTTCTGTATTTGGTAAAGTAATCAAGGAATTATGGCTTGTGTTGGTAAGTTTTTTAGGAAATAATGGTGATTGAGAATCAATTACTTCTGGAAAAGGAAATGGAAATGGACAATCTGCACAATCTGTGGAATCTAAAAAAGGAAATTCATTTTCATGGAAAATAACATCACGGCTGACTAGAAACTTATTATTTTCCATATCATAAACCTTGTAAGCCTTCTGACCTGCTGCATACCCAAGAAACACACACCTAAAAGCTCTTGGAGCAAACTTATCTTTTAATGGAATTGTGTTGGAAGCATAACATAAGCAACCAAAACATCTCATTCTGTCAAAATCTGGAACCTTACTATATAATAACTCATATGGAGACTTCCAATTCAAAATGGCTGAAGGTAAACGATTTATAATGAATGTAGCTGTTAGAATACTGTCTCCCCAAAATTTAATAGGCAAACCAGACTGAAAAATTAATGCTCGAGCAACCTGCAGCAAGTGCTTATGTTTTCTCTCCACTATCCCATTCTGCTGTGGAGTATAAGCACATGATTTCTGATGTAAAATTCCCATATCTGTCAAAAACTTCCCCATTCTATTATTTACGAATTCAGTACCATTATCAGTGCGAATTGCTTTGATTCTAGTACCAAATTGTGTTTGGATCATAGTGTAGAAAGCTGTAAATTTCTGGAACACTTGAGTTTTATCAACCAATAAAATTGTCCAAGTTGCCCGGGTGTGATCATCAACAATTGTTAAAAAATAGCTTTCATTATTCAGACTTTTGCACTTATAAGGACCCCATAAATCCAAATGTACTAAATCAAAAGAACTATCAGCCCGAGAGGAACTAGATGTAAAAGATAATCGTTGTTGTTTTGCTTTATGACAAACATCACAGTTATCAAAATCATCTGATACAGACACTGAAGTATGCTTCAAAACATTTATAGGGGCATGTCCTAAACGCTTATGCCACATTATAGACCTAGAGTTTTTCTTTTCTGCTACAAAGTTACAATGTGAAAATTGAGAACAATCTTGTTTCAAAACATAGAGATTCCCCACTGTATTTCCAATAGCCAATCTTTTCCTAGTCCTCTGGTCCTGTATCACACAAGAAACCTTATCAAACAAAACTGCAACATCACCAGTAATCACCCTCTTGACTGATAACAGATTGTACTTGAAAGTTGGAATTAACAAAACATGTTGTAAGACCAAGTTCCTATTTATGAAAACCTTCCCTGCCTTCTCAGTAGATAACTTCATACCATTAGGTAGATGAACTATAATAGGACTAGATAAAGTCTGAATATCATGCATTAGATCTTCTTTAAAGCAAATATGACATGAGGCACCAGTATCAATAATCCACATATCACTATGAGCTAAAGATTTTAAGGAAATATTACCTGCAAATTCTCCCAAAGTGACCACACTAGCATACTCCTCAGAAGTTGCTGTACTCTTAACCATCTTTGACAATTCTTGTTTCATTAACTGTGATATCATAGCTGAAAATTCTGGTGTAAAAGTTTCTTTCGATGCATTAGATGTAGAATCAGCAAGATTTACCACTTGTGTCTTTCCCTGAGCATTTTTCTTCAGTTCAGTGAACCAATCTGGATACCCCACGAGTTTAAAACAAGCGTCCTTCAAATGCCCTGTAGCATGACAGTGTTCACACACCAACAGCTTCTTCAATTCTTTCTTCTTCTTCCAATCCTCCCCTGTTTTTGAAGTCTTTGGTATTAAAGCTCCAATTTCAGAAATACTCGTCCCATAGGAAGATTTTGCATGCCGCTCTTGCTCAGAACGAATCACCATCGAATAAGCTCGAGCTACATCAGGTTGTGGATCCATATTGAGTATTTGATTACCCAATCCTTCATAAAACTCATTCAGCCCCATTACAAATTGAACCAGCCGATCGGATGATTGCAATGCTAACAATTTCTCATGCGTACCACAAGAACAAACAGGTAAAGGCTGCAAACGACTCAATTCATCCCAGCATTTATGTAACTTTCCGTAATACAAGGTTATAGAATCATTACCTTGTCGAATAGAATTCAATTCTCTGCGTATTTGCAGCAATTTCGGCCCACTGGTAACACCGAACCTCCTTTCTAATTCACTCCATATGGCTTGCGAATTAGGAAAGTAAAGAAATGATTCCCGCATATTTTTGGAAATCGAATTCAACAACCAAGACATGATCATTTGATCTGCCTTCTTCCAAGCCTTCGAACCTTCTTCATCCGTCGGCATTTTCAAAGTTCCATCCACGAAACCCATCTTTTCTTTCGATCCCAGTGCAATCTGCATCGCTGTACTCCATGGTAAGTAATTCGAACTATCCAATGGAGTCGAAACCAGAATCATCCCTGGTTGGTCAGACGAATGCAACGCCCAAGAATACTCTTGAGTTTTCGTAACTCCATCAAGCACTCCATTTTCTTGATTCACCATCTTCTTCTTTCTTGAATATACCAAAGTCTCTGATACCATGAACAAGAAATAGAAGTGAAGAAAATAATAGGAATGAATTCTGTATTATTGATGATATAGAATGAATAGAGCACTAAGCTATTTATAGAATCATAGCTTAGTGAAGTACAGAAGATTAGTAGTTAACAGACTTAACAAACTCTGCATAACAGAATAATAGACTCTGCACTCTGAATAACTACTAACTAACTCTCACTAGTATCAACTAACTGACTTATACTCTTACACACAAGAAGGATACTGAAGAAGGATACCATGATCCTTTCTCTTCAGTATCTCGATTTCCCTTACAACATAGATTTCTCCCTCTTCCAAAACTTCCAACATCTCAAAAATCTCAACTTCTCCCAAACTCCTTTACTTCCATTTAAATTTAAACACCATCTCATCTTCTTCATATATATTTCATGTTTATTTTGCATTATCCATCATATTCTTTTTAGGATAAATTACACTTTGGTACCCTGTGGTTTGAAACCTGACACTTTGATACCCTATGGTATTCTCCATTAACACTTTGGTACCCTTTGGAGCTATTTTGTAATTTTTACCATAACAAATTTTGCAAAAATTACATATTGACCCCAATTTTTTTTAAAATTTTCATTTTAGTCCCTAGATAATATGTATCTAAGGACTTATTTGTAATTTTTTGAAAATTTTTTGGGGTCAATATGTTATGGTTAAAATTACAAAATAATTCTAAAGGGTACCAAAGTGTTAATGGAGAATACCACAGGGTACCAAAATGTCATGTTTCAAACCACAGGGTAACAAACTGAAATAGGGTCAAACCACAGGGTACCAAAGTGTAATTTACCCTTCTTTTTAATCCACTAGTTAATTTATATATGCTTTTGGTTAATAATTAATATGTTTTAGAATAATTTTTTGAGTTAATTATTTGGGTTAGCTAGGAACCTGTGACTAAATAATTATAGTGTTGTACCTTTTAAACCATTATGACTAGAGCAAACCTATTTTTTAGTACTTGAATTTTAATTATCTTAAAATTGTGTTAGATATTGAAAATATATATACACTTTTTATGAATGTCGTCAATTATTTGGTCCATAAAATGTTATCAATGAAGATTAAATAATTGATATTTATAAAAAAAATTAGAGAATAAAAAATGTATTTCTAATTGTCGGATTTCGGAGTTTCAAGACTCGATGCAGAGATCGAAATGCAAACAATAATTACAATCCAAAAACAAATATAAAAAATATTTGCAGAAACTACTAATCTAGACATCATTGTTAATTTTTTGGATCTTAATAGTGTGTCTACTCCACCAAAGCTCTCTTTAAAACATCAATCTAGCTCCTCTACACGACATGCACCAAATTAAACAAGAACAATGCAACTCTTGAGAGGGAGAGAGAGGAGAAATGTTGCTCCTAATATGTGACGCTCTTACCAACATATGGAATAAACAGATTGAAATAGTTGAGAAACACTCTTATTTATAAGAGAAAGAGAGACTACAGTAACTAAAATTATCTTATGTGGGCATAAATTCCCTTGACACCAAGCCGCCAACCCTTATGGCCACTACCTCTTTGAGCATTGTGGACACTTCCAGCCTTGAATTTATGCCGTTCTCTTCACTTTTCCGCAATCTTTTCAACGGGTCAACCTATGATCCAATTGAACTACCCTGTAAATAGATATTTGAGCCTCAAAATCCAATTCTAACATTTTGAGACTAATAAGTCATAGTTTTAAGACTAAAAAGTAATTTTCTTTCTTATAACTATATACACCATTGATGGTTATAAAAATTTTAAGGACCTTTAATGACATTATTGACGACCATCTTTTATATATAGGTTTCAATTCAACTAATAATTTGTTCGTTTAATTTTTATAATCATTTAAATGTAACCTTGTCCTCAAACAAAAGTATACATGTTCGATATTAAGCACGGAAGACACCGATGATGTGAACGGATCGGAATACAAGCTAAGTATGGTTGAAAAAATTAATTAAGGGTAACTTTTTTAATATATCAGTTAATTAAGGGTAACTAATTTAGCCACACACTGACACACATATATAAATTATATTTCAATTTGCCATCCTTTTGTAAATTGTAACAAATTGTACGTCTTATTTAAACCCTGGGTTCTGTAAAGATATAATTGCACTAAATCTTAATTCTAGATCTACAAGCAAGATGATTCGAATTTGAGAAATTCGATACTAAATATTAATTCCAATATAGTATATACCATTAGATTAGATGGATGTATATTATTCACTTTCCATTGCTATATATATATACACAGATTTGGCTAATATAAGTAGCTTGGAAGTTCTGATATTGAGAGGAAATCATTTAGGTGGACCTGTGCCAATTCAAGGTAAGCAAGATTATATCTTCAACTTCTTCCATGCATACATGCATGAGAATACTAATTCCTAGCTAGCTTCTACTCCATTCTAAATAGGCCTAATTATGTGATTTTGGTCATAGAACTATGCAGATTGAAGAAGATTCGTATGCTAGATTTTAGCAGAAATAATTTCCATGGCCCTTTACCTATTTGCATAGCCAACATGACGTCTCTTCAAGCTCTAGATCTTTCAGATAATCTCCTATCAGGACAAATACCAGTATCTTCCATTGCTAGCTTTACATCCCTTGAGTACCTTTCTCTCATGCATAACAATTTCCAAGGCTCATTCCCTTTGAGCTCCTTTGCCAATAACTCAAAACTCAAGGTACTCACACTTGGAATGCAGAATAATGACTTTCAAGTGGACACTGAAACTGAAGTTGTCCCATTGTTTCAATTGCAAGTTCTGCATATGCCAAAATGCAATGTAAACTTGGGTAAATCAGGAACCTTCCCTTCCTTCCTCTTTTACCAACATGACTTGCAATATCTTGATCTCTCAAATAACAATTTGAAAGGAGTTTTTCCAAATTGGTTGATACCCAACAACACAAACTTGAGGTCTCTGATTTTGCATCACAACTCCTTCACTGGACCTTTTGATCTCCCTCTTACCAACATAAATTATCCCTTGGTTGATCTGCAACTATCTGACAACAAAATGGATGGAAAACTCCCCAAAGATATTGGCCTAATTTTTCCCAATTTGGAGTTTTTCAATGTGTCAGGAAATGGATTTGATGGTGAAATTCCTGCATCACTTGGAAACATGTCAAATTTGAATGCTTTGGACTTGAGCAGAAACAATTTCTTCAATGAAGTTCCATGGTTATTGCTTACACACTGCAGTTCATTAAGTGATTTGATATTGTCACATAATAACTTGATGGGGCAACCATTTTCCTTAACTTGGAATTTCTCCTATCTGCAAGTTTTATTCTTGGACAACAAAAACTTCAATGGGTCACTAGAAAAAGGTCTACTACGGCAGTTTCTAACAATAGAGTTCTTAGACATTTCTAACAACAACTTTTGGGGTACAATTAGTTCCATTGGAAATTCATCTGTTTTGGATGCCATAAACTTTTCAGGAAATAATCTTACGGGTACACTACCTAGAGCTTTTTGCACACTTCACCTCTCTCTTTTGCACCTCTCTCATAACAAGTTCTTAGGTTCAATACCTGCCTGCTATTTCAATATGACATCCCTCATCTCTCTGCATCTCCAAGGGAATTGTCTTGAAGGTTCCATTCCCACTTTAGGGGAATCAACATTACTGTTTACACTTGATTTGAGGGACAACAATTTATCTGGAGGTATTCCAATTTCACTTTTAAGGAGGTCGGAAAACTTGGCAGCTCTTCTACTAGGTGGTAATCAACTTCAAGGTCAACTTCCTCATCAATTCTGCGAGCTAAAGATAGTTGGCTTTTTGGACCTGTCACGTAATAACTTCACTGGGAATATACCTGCTTGCTATTATACCCAAATGTCATCTTCAAGGTTTGCTGATTCCAATCCTCTGTATTTTGAGGTGTTGTCTCCAAATTACTTGTATTGGTATAATCATCTTCATCTGCTACTATTTTTTGAAAGCAATGATGATTTCTATATGCCTACATTAGATGGTGGAATAGAAGTTGAATTTAGGACTGTCAGTTTTTTATATGTGTAACAGCAGCAAAAACCAGAGAGAAAACAAGGAAAAATGTAGGTGTATGAGGGCTAAAAAAACTTCACACAATAACTGTCAGAATATAAACCTAAATACATGAAAACAAGTCCCTAAAAATAAGGATAACTGAACACACAAAATAACTACCCATAAAACTGTCTTGGTAACTGCCTAAATTTAGAAATATAGGAACCTACTTAATACAAAATAATAAAACAGAAAATACACAATAACACATCAGTATCTAAGGCATATTCTAACAAGGACCAAGGATTCATCTAACAAATACAGAGGTTACATTCTGGAGTTGATGTCAGGAATAGATTTGTCATGCAATCATTTCACAGGAGAAATCCCTCACCAGCTTGGATCTTTGAATTTCCTTCATTCATTAAATTTATCTCACAACCATTTTCATGGCTCCATTCCATCAAGTTTTGGAAATCTTACAAGCATTGAGAGCTTGGACCTTTCATACAACAAGTTAAATGGAGAAATACCTCTTCAATTACAGAACTTGAACAGTTTAGCTGTGTTCATTGTTCCATACAATAATCTGTCAGGTACAATGCCTAATAACAAGCAATTTGGAACTTTTGATCAGAGTAGTTTCCTGGGGAACCCATATTTGCTTTTGAATAATAGCAACAGAGGCAATTCTCAACCTGCGATGCCACCACCATCAAATTTTTCCAATAATGAGAAGGAAGATGATTCTGTGATTGATTTCACTTCTTTCATTTGGAGTTTTGGAGCTTCCTATGTTGCAGTGCTAGTTATTCTGGTGACAATTCTCTGGATCAATCCTTATTGGAGAAGGTTATGGTTTTATTCACTACAAAAAAAATGGTGTTTTGGTACGGTTATTTTACTACGGTTATCAAAACCGTAGCTAAATTATGAATGAAACCCTCCACTTGCCACACTTATCTTTAACCGTGGCAACTCAAAATTGGAGCGTCCCAAAATATTCCCAAAATATTACCGCCATCTATTTTGCCTTCTCCCTCCAATCTTTTCATTCATTACTAAAATTTCCCTCCCCGATATTATTTACCCATCCTCGCCAAATCCTTAATCTCTCAAAATTGTGCCTCTCATTCACTGAGATCGGAAAGCATATTGGCAAGGAGCTTCGACCGATGACGATGACGCCGATTCATCAAGCTCCGACCACTTGCCATTTATAGGTATGTTTGCCTTGGATTTTTCTGCTTTTATTTTTCCCTAACCCTTCTTTCATCTCTATCACAGCAGAGCATCACGACTACGAAGAAAATTGGTTCTGCGTCACTGGTTCTTGGCTGGACAGAGGTATTTCTGTCATGTGTCATCCTTTTCTCATGCTCTGTCTCATAGTGTGTGAATTTATTATATATACAATTTGTTTAAGTTCTTGACTGTGCAACAGACAATTGAAACCCTAGGACAAAGCTAACTAGGTAAGAAGGGCAGCAGATCTGCAAATTAATTAATTAAGAACCGAATATTAAAGAATAATGGAAATCACACACTTGTATATTAGTATAATATAATTACTTAATTAGTTTAACACATGGATGGAATAATAATAACAGATACCAAGTACTTAATGATCCCTATATACAGCAAGCTGAGAGTTTAATTTGTAGCAAAAATAATAATAAGGGAGAGGAATCAAGAGCACTGACTGATATATATATATATATGCAGACAATGAAAGAGATGTATATCAGAGGGAGAGAGAGGCGGGGTGACAAAAAGAGGGTGAGCTAGCATAGCTTCAAGCATGAAATTAAGTGGGAGCATGCAAGAAAGTACCATGTGTGCTCACTCTCTTCTGCCACCTAGCTACTTAATTATTTACCCTTTAAAATGAATAATCTCCACCACTTTTTATGTGAATTGAATTAGTCTAAATTAATGTCTTTTTCATTTGTTTCATTGTCCCTAGTTTTGCCTCCAACTATTTTACCATTCTAATACTTAGTTTTCCTAAGTTTTAATGAACAGGTCTTCTTTCACTTCACACAAGAAGAATGACTTGGGCACTTGGCTAACATTGATGATGTGGCTAAATGGTTTGGCTAAATGACTCATTCTCATCTTCTGTGAATTGAACAGGTCTGGTTTTCCTTATCCCTTCCATTTCACACTACTTTCCTCTGCATAAATTTTCTTAATATGGTTCTTAGTAGTGAAAAGAGAGACTCCCCTTTGCTTTTAGGCCCTGGGCCTTCAACTTCAACCATTAGTAATCAAGATAGTTCAAGAAATAGTGAAGGGAGAGGGATGTTTTATTATTGTAAATACATCTTATTTCAGCCTTTCATTTTGCAGTAGGTTAGGAGTTAGGTAAAACAAACTGTATTTGTGATTGCCTACACTATGCTCGGAGTTTAGCAGCTTATAGAGGATGAAGGGAGAGGGATGTTTTATTATTGTGTCCACATTGAGGCTTTTAACCTCACCAAGTTTATTAGGTCAGAAATCAAAATATTAGTTTAAATACAATTTGATAATTTGATGAATATGTGCATCACTTTGAATAACAAATCCTAAGTATGCAAAGTGCTTACTTTGTTCATAACACCTAGAATCCTTCATTGAAGTTTTTCTTTTTGTTATCTGTGGCCATCTGACTTTGTAGTTTGTGTTAAGAATCTCTTCTGTTGTGACTTATGATTATGAAGTTAAATTTGAACTAGTGTCACTCTTCTTGTACATGTTTCCGTGAGAGAAGTTTTACCCTTAGGCATTAGCTTGATATAAAGTTTTACATCTTGACAAGGAGGATAATACTATAAACAAGGGGAAAATTAATCGTTATTATTCATTTCTGGTGTTGTGAGAAGCTTGCAAACTCCCATTTTCTTGATAAATCCCAAATCTTACAAATATAAAAAGCAAAAGTAAACTTGTGCTGCTTATTAATATATATGCATAAATCATATCACATTGGCACACGTAAAACAGCTGTGTTCTTTGAGAAAGGCTATCTCTGTATCTATTTTCTGTTTTACTTGTAGTTTGAGGTCTGTGTTTTCTGTTATGTCAAAAAAAAAAGAATGCTAAAAGTTCAAAGCCAGCTCTTCTTATGTAAATTAGATGAAAATTAGTATGTCAGTATCATTATTAGCAGTAAATTAAAGAAAGTGGAATACTGAGTTCTACATTTCAAACTGATTTTCTAATCAAGAGGAGCCTTCCCTATTTTCTAAGAGAGAATAAGAATAAACCAATTACTGATAATAATACAATAACAAGAAGACATTACTTCTTCACTAATGCTATCAACAGTTTTTATCAGATCCATGACAGTAGCTTCAAGTATCAGTGGAATTTTCTAGTATCTTCTTGGCACCTATCTTTAAGTTCACTGAGGAGGACAGAATGTGATAACGTACCGGGAAGCCCTGCATCAGTTAAGGCTAGTTCATCATAGGCATAACTATAAGTCTTAGGGCATATGGCCTTAAAAAGATGAGCAAAATGGGTAGGTTTGCAAGTTTTAAGGTCAGCATAACTTCCTGTACAACAATACTTAGTTGATTGCATAGCCAAACAAGCACTTGTCACTCCTCCGTATTTTACAAGGTTGCTCTAATAGATTTAAGTTGTTTTGTTAGTATATCTTGTTTAATGTAATATGTGTATAGAAAGAATGAGTAAAATATATATGACAAATGTATTATTTAATTTGTGTCAAATTTCTTGTAGGCAAATCTCTTGGAGGATTGGCAGATTGCTCTAGACATTGACTCTCTCAAATGAGCTAAACAACCAAAGTAGCTAGGAAAAATGATCAGTACTTGTAAATCATTTTGGTAATTTTTTTATATTTAAACTTCATAGATTCATTTTATTGGACTATGTATTTTACTTGTTCTCTTGTTCGAGAATAACCTTATGTATTTAATCTACAATTTTAATGTATGGGAATGCCATTTGATCTCTGATTATATTTGGTCATTTTAAATTAGTAGTTGTAATATTCATTTAAGGAATGTCTCATTATGGAGTGAGGCATTTTTTTTTTTTAAAAAAAATTGTTTTATAATTAGCCACGGTTATAACCGTGGCTATCTGACAGCTTTAATTGTAATTCAGAAAACTTACCCACGGTAGTGACCGTGGCTAACTGCAGTTAGCCACTGTAATCACCGTAGCGAAGGCAATGTTACCACGGTTACAATTACCGTGGCAAAAATTAAATGCGACGCCCCCCTTAGCCACGGTTTGAGGTACCGTCGTAGCATTGTTTAGCTACGGCAATGTCCCCTGTTAGCCACGGTGTTTACCGTGGCTAAAAGCCGTTTTTTTTGTAGTGTATTACATTGAAACATGTCTCTAGATGTCTTTATCCGTATCTTAAAGATGCATTTTACTAGAACCTGTAAGGATTTGTAATAAATTGGAGGTGAAAATTAGACTTGTAAGACAACTTTATATATACTTTGTTGTATTTATATACATGTGACTTGTTCCATTTATATTATGCTTGTTTAAAGCAAATTAACGTGTGTAGAGATACAAGTGATATATGTTATAATGTTAAAAAAAAGAGTAAATTAACATTTTAGTCATTAAAAGATCATTAAGTTGATAATTCGATATATTCTTAAAAGATTAAAATAGGTCGATAATTTAGTTTCTAAAAGAATAAAACAATATATTATTAGTCATATTAATTCAAAAACTAACGAGAATATTATTTGATTTTTTAAAAAACTAATAAATATACCATTTTATTCTTTTACATCGAGTAATTAAGTAACTAATGTAATGATATATCATAATGAAGTAACTCTAAAAAAATTGATATAATTATTTGAAGTCAGTCCGCCTTGACTTAGTCACCAGGTCATAATTGACGAAGATTGCCATTTATTTTATTTTACTTATAATATCTATATACTTTTTCTACTTGGTAGCGACTTATTTGCCGTTTTGTTTCCATTTTTTCAATAACTCCAAACAAATATGATCGTTATATATATTTATATATTTTGAAAGTATTAAATATTAAGTATGATCGTTTAGAAACACAAACGAGATGTCAATTTTCGTTAATATCAGATCATATCATGTTAGATAAGGAACAAAGATAATTATGAAAACCAACTCTACATAGTACACATATAGTATATTAGGGGCTTTGCATGCCCTAACGGGCACGCAAATATGTATGTAAAATCAATAAAGGACTAAATTGTTAGCTTAGTAAAGAAAGAGAGACCAAATAGTAAATTTTCTCTTATTTTTAATTTCATAGACTATAGTTTTAAACATAGACGACCAGAAAGGGGTGGAGCCATATAATATAAGATAAACAATTATTTCAAGGTCAACCAAAATAATTTAAGTAACATTCTATTTGGATAAAAGAAATCTAAAAATAAGGTGAAAAAGTCATTTCGGTCTTTAAATTATTGGAAATGTTATTTTGGTCTGAAAAGCGTTTTTTATTTTATTTTGGTCTCAAAATTTTGCATTTGTTCCATTTTTATGTCTTCAAAATGTGATTTTATATAATTAGATCATTTTTATTTCATATGTGTCATATAAGTCACTAGGACTTTGCGTGCCCTAACGGGCACGCAAATATATATGTAAAATAAATAAAGGACTAAATTGTTAACTTAGTAAAGAAAAAGAGACTAAATAGTAAATTTTCTCTTATTTTTAATTTTATAGACTATAGTTTCAAACATGAACGACCAGGAAGGGTGGAGCCATATAATATAAGATATACTTTCTACGTACACTACACGTTGCCTTGAACATTAATTAATTAATTCACAAGCTCTAGCTAGCATTGACTTGTCTCTATGAAATTAAATTAAACCAGCAGTGTCTTGTATACATAATATATATATATATATATAAGAGGAAGAAGATGATTTATGCATATCATCAAGCTTTGGTATACATTGACGATTGTGAAGAGTGATTTGAGAGATCAATAATTAAAATGGGGTTAAGGTTAATGATGGTGGTGTGTTTTAAATTTGTAGTAGTGTTGGTAATTGAGATATATGGAAGCCAATGTTGTGTGAGAGAAGAGAGGGAAGCATTGCTCTCTATCAAGTCTCATCTTCTTCTTCAGACATATTATGATCCTCTATCTTCTTGGGTTAGTCATCCCTACAGTGATTGCTGCACATGGAATCGGGTCACATGTCATCCGGATTCCAGTCGGGTCTCCACAATTTCTCTTCAAAATCTCAATGTTCCTCATTCTGACAACATAGATTTCTCTCTCTACCAAAACTTCCAACAACTCACAACACTCAACTTCTCCCAACAAGATCCTCCATTTGAAGCTTCAACCCCTTTTAAATTCACAAGTTTGGTTAACACTCAAGGTATACCATCTCATCTTCTTCATATTTCAAATTTGCATAATCATATACCTTAAATTTATAGATATAGATATATAAATTTTAACTAGAGATCTACAAGCAAGATGATTCGAATTTGAGAAATTCGGTACTAAATATAAATTCCAATCTAATATATACCATTCGATTAGATGGTTATATATATATTATTCGCTTTCCACTGATATATATATACACAGATTTGGCTAATATAAGTAGCTTGGAAGTTCTGATATTGAGAGGAAACTATTTAGATGGACCTGTGCCAATTCAAGGTAAGCAAGATTATGTCTTCAACTTCTTCCATGCATACATGCATGAGAGTACTACTAATTCCTAGCTAGCTTGTTAAATCCATTCTAATTAGGCCTAATTATGTGATTTTGGTCATAGAACTATGCGGATTGAAGAAGATTCGTGTGCTAGATTTTAGCCGAAATAGTTTCCATGGCCCTTTACCCAGTTGCTTAGCCAACTTGACATCTCTTGAAGCTCTTGATCTTTCAGATAATGTCCTAACAGGACTAATTCCAGTATCTGTCATTGCTAGCTTGACATCCCTTGAGTACCTTTCTCTCATGTATAACGATTTCCAAGCCTCATTCCCTTTGAACTCTTTTGCTAATAACTCAAAACTCAAGGTACTCACACTTGAAATGTACAACAGTGACTTCCATGTGGACACTGAAACTGAAGATGAAGCTCAAGTTGTCCCTTTTTTTCAACTGCAAGTTCTACATATGCCAAATTGCAGAGTAAACTTTGGTAAATCAGGAACCTTCCCTTCCTTCCTCTTTTACCAACATGACTTGCTGTATCTTGATCTCTCAAATAACAACTTGGAAGGTGCTTTTCCAAATTGGTTGATTTTCAATAACACAAACCTGAGGTCTCTGATATTGCATCATAACTCCTTCACTGGATCTTTTGATCTCCCACTTGCCAACATAAATCATCCCTTGGTTAATCTGCAATTATCTGACAACAAAATGGAAGGTAACCTCCCCAAAAACATTGGCCTAGTTTTCCCCAATTTGGAGTCTTTGAATGTTTCAGGAAATGGATTTGATGGTGACATTCCTGCATCACTTGGAAACATGTCAAAATTGAATGTTTTGGACTTGAGCAGAAACATTTTTTCTGGTGAAGTTCAAGGATCTTTATTGACTGACTTATCTTCATTAAGATATTTGATTTTGTCACATAATAAATTGAAGGGACAACCATTTTCTTCCTCAACTCCGAACTCTTCCTCTCTGAGATGGTTATTCTTGGACAACAACAACCTCAATGGGTCACTTGAAAATAATGGAGGAGAATTATGGAAGCTTCCAAGACTGGAGACGCTCGATATTTCTAACAACAATTTCTCGGGTTTTGTTCCCGATTCCATCGGTAACTTATCATTTTTGAAAGTTATAAACTTGTCAGGAAACAACTTTACCGGTACACTACCTAGAGTGTTTTGCACACTTGACCTCATTCATTTGCACCTCTCCCATAATAAGCTATCAGGTTCAATACCTGCCTGCTATATGAATATGGACTTGTTATCTCTGCATTTACAAGGTAATACTCTTGAAGGTTCCATCCCCACATTGAGGAGAACCACAAGCTTCCTTTCCACACTTGATTTGAGGGACAACAAGTTATCTGGTGGCATTCCAGATTGGATTCTTAAAATGAGATTCTTGAGAGCTCTTCTTCTAGGTGGTAATCAACTTCAAGGTCAACTTCCTGATCGGTTGTGCCGGCTAAGAGAACTTAGTTTTTTGGACCTGTCGCGTAATAACTTCACCGGGAACATACCTGCTTGCTTTTACAATGTCTCATTTGGAGAGTGGAAAGATAGAGTTTCTGAGTATGATGAAATGATTTTTCTATCAGATTCTTTGTATTGGTATAACCATCTTCATCTGCTGCTATTTTTTGAACAGAATGCATATCACATGACAGGAATAGCTGGTGGAGTAGAAGTTGAGTTTAGAACCAAGGATTCTCTTCTCCAATACAGAGGTGACATTCTAAGGTTTATGTCAGGATTAGACTTGTCATGCAATCATCTAATAGGAGAAATCCCATACCAGATTGGATCCTTTTCTTTCCTTTATGCATTAAACTTATCTCACAACCATTTTCATGGCTCCATTCCATCAAGTTTTGGAAATCTTACAAGCATTGAGAGCTTGGACCTTTCATACAACAAGTTAAATGGAGAAATACCTCTTCAATTACAAAACTTGAACAATTTAGCTGTGTTCAATGTTTCATACAATAATTTGTCAGGTATAGTACCTAGCAACAAGCAATTTGGAACCTTTGATCAGAGCAGCTTCCTAGGGAACCCATATTTGCGTTTGAACAATAGCAACAGAGGCAATTTTGAACCTGTGATGCCAGCACCATCAACTTTTTCCAGCAAAGAGGAGGAAGAGGAGGAAGATGAATTTGTGATTGATTTCACTTCCTTTATTTGGAGTTTTGGAGCATCCTATGTTGCAGTGCTAGTTATTCTAGTGACAGTTCTTTGGATCAATCCTTATTGGAGAAAGTTATGGTTTTATTTCATTGAAACATGTCTCTATAGATGTCTTTATCCTTATCCTAAAGATGCATTTTCTTAGAAACTGTATGGGTTTGTAATAAATTGGTGGAGAACTTTAGACTTGTAAGTTTGTTGTAACTTGTCCTATAATAGACTGTTTGCATTTATATTATGCATGTTTGAAGAAAATAGGCGTACAAATGGATATCTACCACCTACTAATACATGTTTCATGTTAAAATTTAAATAGTGTTGAGACTAACTAGCTAAGTGATGTGAGATTATCTAGTTTTCAATCAAGGTCAACCCCAGTTTTCACCTTGATTAGTGTCTAATTAGGCAACTTATGCGTCACGGGCAAGTAAAATTTTCAACTGAAGAAAAACTGAAAATTAATTAATATCATATATCATGTTAGCTATGGGACAAAGATTGTTGAGAAAACCACTATATATACATATAAAAGTCAAAAGCTATGGAAAAGGATAGGATATGGGTTTTTGAAATAGATTGGACAAGGTTGGCCAGAGGTTGGACTTTTATAGGAGCAATACATATATAATTTCTACATATACTACGCGTTGTTACACTAGCTAGCATTGACTTGACTCCATGCATGTAAGAAATTAGCTAGCTAGGGAAATTAAATTGAAGTAGCTAGTGTATGTACCTGCCTTAGCTTGTATATATATATACATATCGGATCAAGATATCAAGCAAATCATCAAGCATTATAACACATGCATACATATATTGGATAGTATTGTGAAGAGTGATTTGAGGAATTAATTAGTTTATAATAATTTATTGAAATGGGGTTAAGGTTGTGGGAATTGTTGGTGTGTTATTTCATAGTGTTGGTAGATATATATGGAAGAAGAAGCCAATGTTGTGTGAGAGAAGAGAGGGATGCTTTGCTTTCTCTCAAGCTTCATCTTCGTCTTCCAGTCACTGTAAAATACCATGATCCTCTCTCTTCTTGGATTAATCATCCAAATAGTACTGATTGCTGCACATGCAATCCCAATTCGGGTCGGGTCTCCACAATTTCTCTTCAAGATCTTAGTATCCCTCATTCTTACAACATAGATTTCTCTCTCTTCCAAAGCTTCCAACACTTGACAACTCTCAATTTCTCCCAACGAGAAGGACCTCCATATCCATTTCAAAGTTCATTTTTTCAATTTAAAAATCTCACTAATACTCAAGGTACTACATGTATATATTTCATTATTGCATCATCGTCCTTAAATTCTTAAGTTTTACTACATTTTTAGAGTTATTTATCATTTTGGCATGTGAAAAGATTTAATTCCTTTTCAAATTATTCCTCAAAATATTATTGCAATCCATTTACTATATACTCTTTCAAAGATTTGATTTTATGTCATCAATTGAATATTAGGAATGATCAAAGTATTAATATTTATCCATAAAAAAATAATATTTAATAAATATTCTCAAATTTTATCTTTTGGTCTCAGTCAAATTTCAATCAATTTGGATATAAGAATTTATTTTAAAAAATTTAGAGATTTATACATGTTGGAGTAAAGCTATCACAACGGGTTTATTAACATATTGGATTTACCCTGTTGGTAGATAGATTGATAACTTTTTGGCAAAACACCCTTTCATGCCCCTAACGTTTGCAGTGATTTTCAGTTATGCCCTTAACGTTTCATTTTGTTCAGTTATGCCCTCAATGTGCAACCAACGTTTCAATTATGCCCTCAATTTTGACTCAATGCACATGTGGCAATTTTTTTTGCTTATGTGTCATTTTTTTTGTCTGACTTGATTACGTGGCATCATGACTGGGCATTCTTATTTTTTTTTTCCACCTTAGCATGATGACTGGATTTACATTTTTGAACATAAAAATTGAGTAAACTAGCAAATCAGTCCCTGGATTTACATTTTTCATCATCTTCATTCATTTTAGTCCCAAATTCTCAAAATAAAATTGTAAAGTGTCCCAAAACTCTTCCAAACATTTCAATTTAGTCCTTAAAAGTATTAAAAACCCTAAAACCTAAACTCTAAACCTTTAAACTATAAACCCTAAACTCTAAAATCCTAAACCCTAAACCCTAAAAAAATCTAATTTGAGCAATTAGGTCTCTCACCCATTATTCTCAATTCCCCCTCTTTTCATCATTTTCATTCATTTTAGTCCCAAATCTTCAAAATAAAATTGTAAAGTATCCTAAAACTCTTCCAAACATTCCAATTTAGTCATTAAAAATATTAAAAATCCTAAACCCTAAACCCTAAAATCCTAAAACCCTATAACTTAAACCCTAAAACCTAAAACCCAAACCCCGAACCTAAACCCCAAAAGAAAACCACACACACCAATTTCTGAGCTGATGGCGCAATCTCAAATATCCTAAAACCACACACACCAATCGCCATTAATCTAAAAACTAAACAAAATCGAGAAATTAAGGAGATGGAAAAATCGAATTCGAATTCGAATCTCACTTCAAGAAGACCTTGAGACCCAGTTCTCCGGAATTCTTCTTCATTGCGGCCCATGATTTCACAACTAGGGCTTCTTGTTCTTCGGTGAAGCATATTCCCTCCGAGGTGGCCATCTTCTTCTTCGATAGGGTTGGGGTTTTGGTGGTGAATGGTGAATCGATTGGTGTTGTAGTGTGAAATTGGAGGGAGATTGTGAGTTAGAGGGAGATTTATGGAAGATGAAAATGTCCCTAGATGACAATGGAGAGCCATTCAAATCCAAATAGGTATATGAAATCTGATGCTTCGTCGGATTGCGCACTAGATAGTAGTAATGGTGGGTATAGAAAAGTAATAAAGATGGAAAGGAAAACCAATGATAGAAAACCAGATTATGAGAAAGCGAAACCAGGTGCTACTTCTATACCATACTTTCATTACTTTAGAATGAAGATGAAGACAATGGTGATGAAGATGAAGATGATGATGAAATTAGGATTTAGGGACTAAAATGTTTTTTTTTTAATTCTGATTTAATAAATTTGTGGACCCAGGGACCAAATTGCAAGAGAGTGGTTTTTTTAGGGGTTTAGGGGTTAGGGTATTAGGGTTTAGAATTTTAGAGTTTAGGGTTTATAGTTTTAAGGTTTAGAGTTTAGGTTTTAGGGTTTTTAGGGACTAAATTGAAATGTTTGAAAGTGTTTTGGGACACTTTACAATTTTATTTTGAGAATTTGGGACTAAAATGAATGAAGATGATGAAAAATGTAAATCCAGGGACTGATTTGCTAGTTTACTCAATTTTTATGTTCAAAAATGTAAATCCAGTCATCATGCCAAGGTGGAAAAAAAAAATAAGAATGCCCAGTTATGATGCCACGTAATCAAGTCAGACAAAAAAAATGACACATAAGCAAAAAAAATTGCCACATGTGCATTGAGTCAAAATTGAGGGCATAATTGAAACGTTGGTTGCACATTGAGGGCATGCCTGAACAAAATGAAACGTTAAGGGCATAACTGAAAATCACTGCAAACGTTAGGGGCATAAAAGGGTGTTTTGCCTAACTTTTTTAAAAATAATAATAATAAAAATCAACTGTAATTTAACACCAATGCAAATAGACATAAAGAGTGAAGAAACTTGAAGTAAATCTCTTTCAAACTTGTTTTATATAGTTAATTTAAAGTGTAAATTAACAATTTGTTTATTGAAAGACTATTGAGTTTACAATTCGATGTCTGAAAAATTAAATTATATAATTTAGTTTCTAAATTAAAAAATTAAATGATATACTTGTTAGTCATTTTTAAATATATAAATAAATTAGAAAATTGATCTATAACAAAGAATCATATTTAGATAGTATTTTTTAATATATTTTTTAAACTCTTATTAGGATTTCTTTTAATTTTATAATATTTAAAAATAAGGAAACAAGAAATTCAATACTATAAAACATGTTTTAGAATATTTAAAAATATTTATTATATTTATTTTAATTCTTTCTTTAAGAAAATACTTTTACATTTTTCTAAAATATCTATTTAATATATATACCAAGGGAATGGGGCACATCTCCACCCCTTAATATTAACAATTTTTTTTTCATATATCCTAATATTATAGTATAGGGCTTTTTTTTGTTGTCAAGGTATCCCCAACCTGACAGGTCAAAGACTAATCATTCACGGATCTGATAGTGTAGAGCTTTAATCGTATCTTATTCATGATAATCTCTATTCATATGTGTGTGTGAAATAAAGTGGGTTGGGATTTATGCATGAGATGTACCTTTTAAAGTTTTAACCATTATGATGAAATTGATTTAATGACAACAATATCTTATTTGAATATCCACTTCACTTTTTCATTGCCATAAATTACACAGCTTTGGCTAATATAAGTAACTTGGAAGTTCTTATATTGAGAGGAAACAATTTTGGGCGGGTACCAGTGCCAACTGAAGGTAAGCAAGATTATATTTATTGCCAAGTTCTTTCATGCACATGACTATTAATTCCAAGCTTCTTTTCCATTCTGATGAACAATATAATTGTGTGAATTTGATCATAGGATTATGCAGGATGAAGAAGATTCGTGTGCTAGATTTAAGCCGGAATTCTTTCGCTGGCCCTTTACCCAGTTGCTTCACCAACTTGACATCTCTTGAAGCTCTTGATCTTTCAGATAATTATCTATCAGGAGAAATTCCAGTTTCTGTTATTGCTAGCTTGACATCTCTTGAGTACCTTTCTCTCATGTTTAACAATTTCAAAGGCTCATTCTCTTTGAGCTCCTTTGCCAATAACTCAAAACTCAAGGTACTCACACTTGAAATGTACAAAAATACTGATTTTCAAGTGGACACTACTGAAGCTGTCCCTTCTTGGGTCCCTTTGTTTCAATTGAAAGTTCTGCATATGCCAAAATGCAAAGTAAACTTGGCTAAATCAGGATCTTTCCCTTCCTTCCTCTTGTACCAACATGAACTGGAGTATCTTGATCTCTCAAATAACAATTTGAAAGGAGTTTTTCCAAATTGGTTGATAATCAACAACACAAATATGAGGTCTCTGATATTGCATCATAACTCCTTCACAGGACCTTTTGATCTCCCACTTACCAACATAAACCATCCCTTGGTTAATCTGCAACTATCTGACAACAAAATGGAAGGTAAACTCCCCAAAGATATTGGCCTAGTTTTTCCCAATTTGGAGAGTTTAAATGTGTCAGGAAATGGATTTGATGGTGAAATTCCTACCTCATTTCCAAACATGTCCAAATTGTATTATTTGGACTTGAGCAGAAACAATTTCTTCAATGAAGTTCCAGAGTCTTTGTGGACACCCTGCAATTCATTAAGAGATTTGATATTGTCTCATAATAACTTGATGGGACAACCGTTTTCCTCGACTCTGAATTTCTCCTCTTTGGAATTGTTGTTCTTGGACAACAATAACTTCAATGGGTCACTAAAACATGGTGGAGTATGGCAGCTTCCAACACTGAAACTCTTAGACATTTCTAACAACAACTTTTGGGGTACAGTCAGTTCCATTGGAAACTCATCACTTTTGAATGCCATAAACTTGTCAGGAAATAATCTCACAGGTACACTACCCATATCTTTTTGCACGCATGACCTCTATCATTTGCACCTCTCCCATAACAAGTTCTCTGGTTCAATACCTGCCTGCTATTTGAATATGAAAAGTTTGCTCTCTCTGCATCTAGAAGGGAACAATCTAGAAGGTTCCATTCCCAAATTAAGGAAATCAAGAACCTTTCTGCTTACACTTGATTTGAGGGACAACAATTTATCTGGAGGTATTCTAGATTTGATTTTTAGGATGGAATCCCTGAGAGCACTTCTTCTAGGTGGTAATCAACTTCAAGGTCAACTTCCTCATCAGTTGTGTTGGCTAAAGATTCTTAGCTTTTTGGACCTATCACACAACAACTTCACAGGAAATATTCCGGTTTGCTTTTACGACGTCTCATTTGGAGGGTGGGAAGATTACATGGATCAGTATGCCAATGTGCTATCTCCAGATTCCTTGTATTGGTATAACCATCTTCATCTGTCTCTATATTTTGAACAAAATCAATATTTCACGCCTGCAATAGATGATGGAGTAGAAGTTGAGTTTAGGACCAAGGATTCGTTTCGCCAATACAGAGGCGACATTCTAAGGTTTATGTCAGGATTAGACTTGTCATGCAATCATCTCACAGGAGAAATCCCATACCAGATTGGATCTTTGCCTTTCCTTCATGCATTGAACTTATCTCACAACCATTTCCATGGCTCCATTCCATCAAGTTTTGAAAATCTCACAAGCATTGAGAGCTTGGACCTTTCATACAACAAGTTAAATGGAGAAATACCTCTTCAATTACAGAACTTGAACAGTTTAGCTGTGTTCAATGTTTCATACAATAATCTGTCAGGTACAATGCCAAATAACAAGCAATTTGGAACTTTTGATCAGAGCAGTTTCCTGGGGAACCCATATTTGCTTTTGAATAATAGCAACAAAGGCAATTCTCAACCTGCGATGCCACCACCATCAAATTTTTCCAATAATGAGAAGGAAGATGATTCTGTGATTGATTTCACTTCTTTCATTTGGAGTTTTGGAGCTTCCTATGTTGCAGTGCTAGTTATTCTGGTGACAATTCTCTGGATCAATCCTTATTGGAGAAGGTTATGGTTTTATTACATTGAAACATGTCTCTATATATGTCTTTATCCGTATCTTAAAGATGCATTTTACTAGAACCTGTAAGGATTTGTAATAAATTGGAGGAGAAAATTAGACTTGTATGAAAACTTTATATATACTTTGTTGTATTTATAAACATGTGACTTGTTCCATTTATATTATGCTTGTTTAAAGCAAATTAACGTGTGTAGAGAGATACACGAGAGATTTATGTTAATATGTTATAATGTTAAAAAAAAAAAAGAGTAAATGATAACAACTGAGAGGTAGATAAGACTGAGATAGAGATAAACACTGAAATATATGCTACATTCAATATATCACAGAGAAAATACGGCCCTTGCAAAAAATAGATAATGAACCACATAATTTTCAAGCAACATCACACACGCATTAACATAATCTGGAGTTTCGAGAGGCTTATCTCTCCACAAATTTCCACTAATTTTCTGCCTAATCCCCACAATGCAACCCTTCCCCTACAAAAGGAAAGCACACTACACAGCCATTTCCCTTATATTAAATATAATCATATATAATACATAGAAGTAAAAATATTTAAACAAATGTGAGTTTAATTTGAATTTTTTTATGTTTAAACTATTAATTGATCATCGATCAATAGATTTTGTTACATTTTTAATCAAACAAAACCTTTTATTGATCAGCTTAATTCGAGTTTGCTTGGATTTAATTTGGTATAGTTTTGTTGAAGTCCCACATCGCTTAGTTTAAATGACCTTCTAACTCTATATATATATTATATACGGATAAAGAGTTAGGCCTTTCTACATGGTATTTTGGGCGTGTGGGATGGATGAGCCTTACTGTGGGCTGCCTTGGGAATAACCCGTTGACTTCACACCCGAGTCGGGCGTGAGGGGGGCGTGTTGAAGTCCCACATCGCTTAGTTTAAAGGACCTTTTAACTCTATATATATACTAGGCAACCCTCTCCCCTTAAGAGCTCTTTTGGGGAGAGTTAGGCCTTTCTAACACCTTTTTTGTCTTTTGTTAGTAACAAAAAAAAAATTAGGTAAATTGGGTCTTTGGGGTTTATCAAGACTAGAGCATGTCTCTAGACTCTATGGGGTTTAAAGAGGTACTTACATATATGCTATCAACAAGACCCTCACATCGGCGGCGAGATTCGAACTCACAACCTTATGAGTTATGAGTTGACTAATTAAGAACTGGACCAACCTTACTTATTTATTTATTTTTTTTTTTGCCCTGATCTCAAATGCTTATTTGTTGAATGAGGATAAGTAATGGTATTAAAATCTTAAAAAGCCACCCAATCAAACTAGAAATTTGTTACTTGTGCCTTGCAGGCAGCTACTATTCAATTGGAAGTGAGAGGGAAAATGCGTACATACAAATGGATGGAAAGCCATGGAAGCAGCCATTGAGCTAGGACTTCTTTACATTTGTGGAAATAAAGAGGAAACTTTTCCAGTCATTTATGGTTAGTGGAGAGTAATTCTTCTCTGCTTTATCCTTGCATAGTTATCCATTTGGTCATACAACTCATCATACTACAATCAAAATTTGACTAAAACAGTATACTCCTTAGTCATGTTAATTCATGGACTGACAAAGATATTATTTCATTCTTTTTTAGACTAACAAATATACGTTTTGAAATTCTTTTAATGATTAAACTATCCATTTCAATTCTTCAAGGATTGTTAATTGCATATTAGTTAAATAGTTAATTACATTTCAAAGGCATGGGCCAAAAAGCAACTTTCAAATTAAGACTTTAAGAAAAACATGCAGGATATTGAACTTTGCTGATCACTTTTATCATAAGCATTCATGTCATTCTTTTGAAAAAGGGAAGGACCATATATATATAGAACACGGCAGGCCCATGTAATGAAAAAAATGTAAGGAGGCATATTTATCCGATTCTTTACATATTATATATGAACTAGTATGGTTAGTTTGTTAACTAGTTTGGTTTGGTTGTTAGGAGTTTAGTTAAGTGATTATTTAGGAAATGATGCTTCTATTCAGTGTACAGCTCACGTGACACATTCTAATTTTGATATTATATTATATATATATAGCCCTACCCTATGATGATCGGTAAAGATTTTTTTTTAGTGTTGGTTATTAATTGTTCAATTAATAATATAATATGGAAACATTTTTATTATAATTTGATATCACATTAATTATTTGATTTTTTAATAAAATATACCTCTTACAACTTTTATTTAAAACTTTAATAATTCTAAATTAGTTTTTGAACACAGAAATTGATTTTTTTTTTCTTTTTGGTATGATGACCAAATATTTTAAGCTGGCTAAAGAGCATTTTTGGTCTCATAACTTTTTTTGTTGCAATTTTGGTCCCATAACTTTGGCAAAGGTCTCAATTTGGTCCCATAACTTTTTTTGTTGTAATTTTTGTCTCATAACTTCTAAAAACGTCTCACCGTTGGTCCCAAGCTGATTTCCATCCGTCCCATAACTTTACCCATATTTACCATGTCATCATCCAACTCAGTATGTCAGATCATCTTTAGTGGCAGATAATGGATGAAAATTAGTATTGGGACCAACGGTGAGACGTTTTCAAAAATTATGGGACCAAAATTGCATAAAAAAAAGTTATGAGACCAAATTGAGACCTTTGCCAAAGTTATGGGACCAAAATTGCAACAAAAAAAGTTATGGGACCAAATTGAAACCTTTGCCAAAGTTATGGGACCAAAAGTGCACTTTAGCCTTTTAAGTTTTTTGTTTTATTCTATGAAGCAAGTACACTTCATCTTGAGAGTGTGTCGCCGTGTCAGATTTGTGTCCGTGTCTGACACCCGTACGACACTCATATAACACATTCATAAGTTTCAAAATATAAAATAATTTTTTGTGATTTTAACGTGACAAATAATAGAAAATAATGACACATATATTATGAATAGATATTATAATTTTAAAGTTTTTGTCAAAATTTATGGACTTTTAATTATTTATATATATAAATGTATGATGTTTTGTGTAATTTTAAAATTTTGATGTGTCGGTGTATTCTTATTCATGTTATGTCCCGTGTTGTGTCCGTACCGTATCAGTGTCCATGCTTCATAGCTTTTACTATATATCTAGATCGATAAAAATTATTTTTTATTGAATCTGGTAGATCTTACAGCAATAATAAAACTCTGTCAATAGAGATAATTTGAAAAAAAAATCATTTAGAAAAAAGAGAAGGGTGGATAGGCCAGGCTAGAGGTTTTTCCATCTCAGCTTATTTGTTATTCTACTAATTTGCTTTACTTAAAGTAACTAGACTGGTTAGTTTGTTAACTAGTTTGGTTTGGTTGTTAGGAATTTAGTTAACTAATTAGTTAATTATATTGATGCTTTACATTCTGATCGATTTATACTCTTGTATATACACTTAATTACTTTTACTAATGAGTAAAGTTAAGCTTTATTAAGTAACTGATTAGTTAGGTTCCGTGATACTTCTGATCCATTCCTTTATAGTATTGACTAGTGTTTTTATATAGCATCAGAGCTTAATCACCATTAATTTAGGAGCAACATATTTTTATGTAAACTAAACGTTGCCGTGGACAATAATTCACAGGCTGTAGTTGGTCTTTTTTAACTTTAGGCTAAACTTTAATTAACTAATCAAAAAATACATAATTGTTCATATTATAATTATAAACTAAATAAAAAACTAGAAAGTGGGTTGAGAACGTGGGTTGTGCCTCTCTCTTCCTATCTTTATGTTTTTTAGGCCAAAATCTCACTTGAGTCTATAATATTTACTATCAATTTCATTTTAATCCCTAATATTTGCGTGCCTCTCAGGATACGCAAAGCCCCTAATATCATATATGTAAGCCAATGTTGTGTGAGAGAAGATTGGGGAAGTATTCCTTGATTTGCTTCCTCTCTCACATAATTTTAAAACTTTTTCTTTTCACTTTTTTATTCGGTTAAAAGTTAAAACTTTTTCTTTTTCACATTTATTTTTATTAAAGCAACTTTTTCTTTTTCTTTTATCAATTCACTGTGCTTTTGTGCATGGCGTCTTCTTCATAATTAAGGTCCATCCCTGTCAAGTTTTTCTTTTTGTTTTGTCCTTTGCTCTTTCAGTGTACCCGCCCTAGCTATTTATATATATTTAAAAAAAAGGCAAAAATCTTTTGGTGCCCCTGACGTTTGAGGTCAGTTTCAGTTATACCCCTAACATTTGTTTTGTGTCAGTTATGTCCCCAGTGTAAAACGTTGGTGTCAATTATACCCTAAGCTTAATTTTTTTTGGGGTCAAAGTCAGTTATGTCCCCAGTGTGAAACGTTGGTGTCAATTATACCCTAAGCTCAATTTTTTTTGGGTCAAAGTCCTGTTTTGGTCCTCAAGTTTGCTCAAAGTTCCGTTTTGGTCCCTTAAGTCTCCGACAAACTTTTCAGTGAGATACACGGCGACTCTGACGACTACGAAAACTCCTAATCCTAAGTTTTTGGACCTCCTGAGTTCAATAACGGCCTTCATTTTGCGAAAAATGACTGGCAAGCCATTGAAAAATTACATAGTCGCCAAAAAATTACACAATCGCTGAAAATCATATTTTCGGTCATTTGTTCGCAAAATGCAGGCCGCCATTGAACTCAGGAGGTATAAAAAACCTTGGATTAGGAGTTTTCGTAGTCGTCGGGGCCGCCGTGTATCTCGCTGAAAAGTTCACCAGAAACTTGAGGGACCAAAACGGAACTTCGAGCAAACTTGAGGGACCAAAATAGGACTTCGGCCCAAAAAAATTGAGCTTAGGGTATAATTGACACCAACGTTTCATATTGGGGGCATAACTGACACAAAACAAACGTTAGGGGCATAACTGACACTGACCCTAAACGTTAGGGGCACCAAAGGGCTTTTGTCTTAAAAAAAAAAAAAAAAGAGAAAGAAAGAAAGTTAAGAGAACAGTTGCCTTGAACAATAATTGACAAGGTCTAGCTAGCATTGACTTGACTCCATGTAATAAAATATTAGAAAGGTAACTAGCTAGCTAGGGAAATTATATATATTGAAGATTGTGAAGATCGAGTGCTTTGAGAGATTAGTTAATAATAATAATTAAAATGAGGTTAAGTTTAATGAGGGTGTGTTTTAAATTACTTGTAGTGTTGGTAATTGAGATATATGGAAGCCAATGTTGTCTGAGAGAAGAGAGGGAAGCATTGCTCTCTGTGAAGGCAAGTTTTGTTCCTGAGACAAGCTACTATGATGATCCTCTCCCTTCTTGGGTCAATCATTCAAACACTGATTGCTGCACATGGGAACGGGTCACATGCCATCCCAATTCGGGTCGGGTCTCCACGATTTCTCTTGAGAATCTTGTTCTTGAATGTTACCACATAGATTTCTCCCTCTTCCACAACTTCCACCACCTCACAACTCTCAACTTCTCCCAACAAGATGTTCCTCCACTAATAGGAGAAACAGTCACATCGGATAAATGTGCAATTTTGGTTAACACTCAAGGTAACTTCTCATATATTCTTTTCTTATTTCATATATATTTGCATCATCCTCATCCTCAATTGAATTCACAAGTTGCTATATATATATATATATATATTCTTTCATTTTGGTTGATTAATATATTTTTTTTAACAATCTTTTGAGTTAGTTATTTGGGTTAGGAGCTTGGGACTAAAAAAATCAATTAGTGACAGTATAAATTATTGATAGTAATATATATAATTCTTAAGGACCTTTAATTAATGGCATTAGTGACGACACTCTCTTATCAATATCTATACTATTATATATGTTTGAGGACCTTTTCGGTCGATAAAAAATAATTAATTTAAAAAATAAGAAATAAACATGTAGAACTTATTAATTGGCTAACTGTATAGATAATGAGAGAGAGAAAGTAGTAGATGAGATTTAATAATTTTCTAGATTTAGTCATAGCTTGAAGCACAGAAGACAATATGTGATGTGAATGGAGTACAAGTGTTTGAAAAAAGGTAATTAAGAGTAATTTATTAGCACCCCCCAAACGCACAAGTACACGCATAAGTTTCAATTTGCTATCTTTTGGTAACAAATTATGATACATCTATTATAATCCTTTCTTAGATCTTGGTTTCTGTAAAGATAAATACTAAATATCAAATATTAATTGCAATATAACACATAACAATGTTAGACCTTATATATATATTATTCACCTTTCATCATTGCTCTATACACAGATTTGGCTAATATAAGTAGTAACTTGGAAGTTCTCGTATTGAGAGGGAATAATTTAGATGGACTTGTGCCAATTCAAGGTAAGCAAGATTATGTCTTTTATTTCTTCCATGCATATATAAAACTACTATATCCTAGCTAGCTTCTATTATATTCCATTCTAATCAGGCATACTTGTGTGGTTTTGGTCATAGAACTATGTGGATTGAAGAAGATTCGTGCGCTAGATTTTAGCAGAAATAATTTCCATGGCCCTTTACCTAATTGCTTGGCCAACATGACGTCCCTTGAAGCTCTTGATCTTTCATATAATCTCCTAACAGGACAGCTGCCAGTATCTGCCATTGCTAGCTTGACATCCCTTGAGTACCTTTCTCTCATGTTTAACAATTTCCAAGGCGCATTCCCATTGAATGTCTTTGCCAATAACTCAAAACTCAAGGTACTCACACTTGGAATGCAGAATAATGACTTTGAAGTGGACACTGAAACTGAGGTTGTCCCTTTGTTTCAATTGCAAGTTCTGCATATGCAAAAATGCAATGTAAACTTGGGTAAATCAGGAACCTTCCCTTCCTTCCTCTTTTACCAACATGACTTGCAATATCTTGATCTCTCAAATAACAATTTGAAAGGAGTTTTTCCAAATTGGTTGATACCCAACAACACAAACTTGAGGTCTCTGATTTTGCATCACAACTCCTTCACTGGACCTTTTGATCTCCCTCTTACCAACATAAATTATCCCTTGGTTGATCTGCAACTATCTTACAACAAAATGGATGGAAAGCTCCCCAAAGATATTGGCCTAATTTTTCCCAATTTGGAGTTTTTCAATGTGTCAGGAAATGGATTTTATGGTGAAATTCCTACCTCATTTACAAACATGTCCAAATTGGACTATTTGGACTTGAGCAGAAACAATTTCTTCAGTGAAGTTCCGAGATTATTGCTGACACAATGCAGTTCATTAGAAGGTTTGATATTATCACATAAACTTGATGGGGCAACCATTTTCCTTAACTTTGAACTTCACCTATCTAAAAGTTTTGTTCTTGGACAATAACAACTTCAATGGGTCACTAGAGCATCTACAGCAGTTTCCACCAGAACTACAGTTCTTAGACATTTCTAATAACAACTTTTGGGGTAGGGGTACAATTAGTTCCTTTGCAAACTCATCATTTCTGTCTACCATAAACTTGTCAGGAAATAATCTTATGGGTACACTACCTAAAGCTATTTGCAGAAGTAACATCTTCCTTTTGCACCTCTCCCATAACAAGTTCTCAGGTTCATTACCGGAATGCTATTTCAATATGACAGACCTCATCTCTCTGCATCTGCAGGGGAATAATCTTGAAGGTTCCATTCCCGCTCCAAGGGATTCAAGTTCAATAGCTTTACTGCACACACTTGATTTGAGGGACAACAATTTATCTGGAGGTATTCCAGATACAATTTTTAGTATTGCGGGAATCTTGACAGCTCTTCTACTAGGTGGTAATCAACTTCAAGGTCCACTTCCTCATCAGTTTTGCCAGCTAAAGACAGTTGGCATTTTAGACCTATCACGTAATAACTTCACTGGGAATATACCTGCTTGCTCTTATAACCAAATCTCATCTACAAGGTATTCTATTTGGGATCTTCTCGATTTTGACGTCGTGTTTCCAAATTACGTGTATTGGTATAACCATCTTGATCTGCTACTATTTCTTGAAAGAGATAATTATTTCATTATGCCTGCATTAGATGGTGGAGTAGAAGTTGAATTTTGGACCAAGGATTCATCTAACAAATACAGAGGTTATATTCTGGAGAAGATGTCAGGAATAGATTTGTCATGCAATCATTTCACGGGAGAAATCCCTCACCAGATTGGATCTTTGAATTCCCTTCATTCATTAAACTTATCTCACAACCATTTGCATGGCTCAATTCCATCAAGTTTTGGAAATCTCACAAGCATTGAGAGCTTAGACCTTTCATACAACAAGTTAAATGGTGAAATACCTCTTCAGTTACAGAACTTGAACAGTTTAGCTGTGTTCAATGTGTCATACAACAATCTGTCAGGTACAGTCCCTAACAGCAACCAATTTGGAACCTTTGATCGGAGCAGTTTCCTAGGAAACCCATATTTGCATTTGAACAATAGCAACAGAGGTAATTTTGAACCTGTGATGCCACCACCATCAGATTTTTCCAACAATGAGAAGGAAGATGATTCCGTGATTGATTTCACTTCTTTTATTTGGACTTTTGGAGCATCCTATGTTGCAGTGCTAGTTATTCTGGTGACAATTCTCTGGATCAATCCTTATTGGAGAAGGTTATGGTTTTATTACATTGAAACATGTCTCTATAGATGTCTTTATCCATATCTTAAAGATGCATTTTACTAGAACCTGTAAGGATTTGTAATAAATTGGAGGCGAAAATTAGACTTGTAAGACAACTTTATATATACTTTGTTGTATTTATAAACATGTGTTTGTTTCATTTATATTATGCATGTTTGAAACAAATTAACGTGTGTAGAGATACGAGAGATATATGTTAATATGTTATAATGTTAAAAAAATAGAGTAAATGATAAGAACTGAGAGGTAGACGAGACTGAGATATGATATATTCAATATATCACAGAAAATAAGGCCCTTGCAAAACACAGATAATGAACCGCACAATTCTCAAGCAACAACACACCAAAATATAAACAAGAACACACAAGAACTCCTAACAAAGCAATAACATAATCTCGACTTTCCAGAGTTCAATTTCTTCACAAATTTCCACTAATTTTCTGCCTAAGCCCCACAATGCAACCCTTCCCCTACAAAAGGAAAGCACACTACACAGCCCTTTCCCTTATAATAAATATAATCATATATAATAAATAAAAGTGAGAATATATATACAATTGTGAGTTTAATTTGATTAATTATATGTTCAAACTTTTAACCGATCCAAATCGATCAATAAATTTTGATGCATTTTTAACTAAACTAAATTTTTTTTTTTAGGTAATGATATGGTTTCCCCCGTCTATTCGTGTAACGGTCTAAGTGAAGACTAATTCTATTCGGGCTACAAAGACGAAATAGTTGTGCCCTCCCAACAATGTCGACTCTAGGGATCGAACCTGAGTCCTCTCACCTAGAATGTAGCTCGCCAACCACTATACCAAACACTTGTTTGTAACTAAACTAAATTTTTAATTGTTCAGCTTAATTCGATTTTGTTTGGGTTTAATTTCATTTAGTTTCATCAAATTAATTTAGTTTAATTTTAAATACCATAGCTAACACCCTTTTTGTCTATTTTTTTTTTTTTGGTTCAAGGTATCCCCAGTCCAATAGGATAAGGATTAAGGACTAATCTTTCGCGAATCTGACTTCATTTAAGAGTTTATCGCTGACCAATTAGTTATTATATACACGAGGCTGAAATCCCCTTTTTGTCTATTTAGTTTGATCAAATGCTTATTTGAATGAGGATAAGGAATCTTATTAAAATCTTAAACAACCCCCCAAACTAGAAACTGACCCGACCCCATTCTCTATTTTGCTTTATTCTTGCATAGTTATCCATTTTGTCTTACAACTCATACTACAATCAAAATTTGACTAAAACAGTATACTCCTTAGTCATGTTAATTCATGGACTGACAAAGATATTATTTAACTCTTTTTGGGACTAACAAGAATAGGTTTTGAATCTTTTTATAGACTAAACTATCTACTTCAATATTTCAAAAACTGTTAATTGCATATTTGTTAAATAGTTAATTACATTTCAAAAAGTATGGGCCAAAAAGCAACTTTCAAATAAAAACTTTAAGAAAAACATGCGGGAAATAAAAGTAATAGATATTGAACTTTGCTGATCACTTTTATCATAAGAATGCTTGTCATTCTTTTGAAAAAGGGATATTTATCAGATTCTTTACATATTATATATGAACTAGTCTGGTTAGTTTGTTAGCTAGTTTGGTTTGGTTGTTACTTGTTAGGACTTTTTATATTATATATATGGCCCTACTCTATGATGATTGGTAAAGAATTTTTTTTTTATTGTTGGTTATTAATTGTTCAATTAATAAAATATGGAAACATTTTTATTATAATTTGATATCACATTATTTGGTTTTTTAATAAAATATACCTCTTACAATTTTATTTAAAACTTTAATAAAGAATAATTCTAAATTAGGTTTTGAACACAGAAATTGTAGTTATTTGTTTTACTATATATCTAGATAAAAAAATTATTTTTATTGAATCTGGGAGATCTTACAGCAATAATANTTTCATAATTTTATTTATTTTCTTTGTATAGATTATATTTAGATTGTAAATATTTTGAGACTCATTTATCATATATTTATACAAAGCTCCAAATTCTTTTAATTTATAAGATAATTGTGACTTTTTATTTTACTTCAAATATAATTTTTAAAATTTTGATGAAATGATTAAACTTAATTTCATCAAAGTTCAAACTTCAAACTATCAAAGTATGATAAAATTGACAGTAAAAAACATTGAGGACAAAATTAAAAATTAATACAAAATTTAGAGACAAAAAAGATCTTTTTCCTTAATGAAAATCATATAATAGTATATATTACAAGACATAAAAATGTAGCAAATGAATTAAAAATCTTTATTGTAGAGATAAATATTAAAATCATACACCCAAAATTTTAAAATTGATGGCACATTGTGCTATAAACAATGTAGCAAATGATAATAATAATTATATAAACATAACACCAACCTAATTTGATGATGAGGGCCTACAAGTTTTATATGTATTCAAACTTCAAAGCTAATCTATAAAGTTGCAATATATAATTTTTTTAATTTAACATTTATAAATATTAACCAGGGAAGCTCCAATTGATGTCAAGGGATCTACTAAATCCAAATATTGATGGGAGCCAATTTTTATATTCTCTCAATACATTGATATAAGTATATATACACCTCACTATATTTATTCATAAATCCTAAAGAAGCACAAGAATAAGAACAAGCATTATTAAAAATTAAATTTAATAATTAAACAATAAATCATGTAGCTGTGATTTTTAATTGACTTTAAATATTTATTTCTTTAAATCCTCGATTATTTTAATCATATTATTTTATTTTTCGCTATAGCCCAATTTTTTTTTAAAATAAATATGAGGTTGATAGAGGAGAGCAACACGTGGAGGTTATTGATATTTGAAAGTGACAAAATATTATGGTTAGTATAATTTGTTTAAATAGAATATTTTAGTTAAATAAAATTTGTAAACTACTCATATTTTAATATAAATATTAGAATTATTTTTATAAATACAATTATTTTATTTTATTTTAAAATAATAAAAAAGATTGGAATAAAATGGTATGATGTGGAAGTTATGAAGATATTGGAATGACAAATTGAGGAATTGAATAATATTTTTAATTGTATTTATAAAACTAAAAATTTTTTATAAATTTTCAAAAGTTTTGAACATATTGTTTTATAGTTAAGATAAAAATTAATCAGGCAAAAAAAAAAAAGATACAAATTAAATTCTCTTCATTTATGCATCATGGAATGAAATGGAATATCTAGAAGTTACATGGACAAGGACAATCATGAAATGCTGCAGATATAAATTAAGCATTTTTTTTTTGCCTGAAAAATTAAGCATCTTTTATTGAAACCATGGAGTGAATGAGAGCATAATTGTGATCAACTCACAACAATGTAATGCACAAGTTCCATAGACTACCACTGGGATAATGCAACACGTTGACTTCCTTGAATCATGGCTTACTCTGATTTGGCTTTTGTGGAAGGACCTGTAAATGTAATGAACAAGTTAAGTATTATTGTTATCAACATTATAAATCTTTAATTTAAGGGAGTGAAATAAATAAGATTGAATGGCACATCCTCCACAATGTATGAACCTGCATTAATTATTCCAGTCTATATCGACCTTGCATTTTTCATAGTTATAGGCATACAATCCGATGCACTTCACACAAGATTCAGAAGATGAACGTGTTTTGGCGTCACATTTTATCAAAACATGATTCCATTTGAATCTGACTGCAATTCAAAATCATAGTTTTCCCATTCGATTCTGTACAATCCGTTGACGAAGATTTGAAACTCATAATCCAAGGTGTCAAGATACTCATAATCTGTTTCTCACTCCCACTTCTGCAGTTTTCCTAATCTCTGTTTCCCTTCAATCCAAATCATAAACATGAAGGAGAAAAAGATTCATATTCAAGATTTCATGACACTTCTCACTCGGATCGGGGATTTCTCACGATAATTTCGAGTCGCGTCTCTAGGACACTGTCCTGAAGAGATATTCTGGTATCCCACTGATTAGAAACCGGCACTCTCACAGGATTAAACGAAATCTTCCTCAATGTTACACAGAGAGGGATACAGAATAACAAAAGAAAAGTTAGAGACTGATACAAAAGAGAGAAGCTGCTCATTATTTAGAAACTAGGGTTCTCATGTATATATAATAGGTCTAATAAAATATTTATTTAATTATAATAATTAATAAAATATTTTATTAATTATTATAATTAATAAAATAAAGTACCAAAAATAACCTCAACCCTCATATCTCTTTTGTGCAGGCAATGTGGACTTATTTTACACACCCAATATTAGACTTAGGTCCAACAATCCCCCACATGTGTAAAATAAAGAACCACATTTCTCATGAGTCTCACCCATGGGCATAACCATTGTATCTAGTGTCTTTCCGACTATGAACTAGACCTAGACCAATAACACATAGTACACAGAGTAGTCAGTGAAGCCTGCTTCTATGAACCAACTACTCTTGTTGTATACTAGAGGCATTAAGAGTCAGATTATACCCCCACATTTCTGCTATTAACGACGTTTTTGCGCGTTACAACGGCCGTGCGCGTGCCTGTTTCATAATGAATGCTCTAGAGATTTCGCCAGAATCTCATAGGAGCGGCCCCACTCCACATTCATCGAGGTGATTTCAATAAAGTGTATCTGCACTTATACACGATCCCGTAGGAATATGAAATCATTAAGTACCTATGTACAACCTCACCAAAAATGCAGTATAGCACTATCACACACCATAGGAAGGGATATTTTAATTTAGTGCTACCAGAATTAACAGACGACTTGTTCTTCCCATTGAACCTTATTCATGGGATCACCAATCACAAAGGTTGGGTTGCCATCGTGGTTAATTTCAAGTTGGCTTAAATCCCATTCCCCTCGATGTTTCAAAAATTTGTTTCCTCCCAAGAGGCTTCGTTAACGGATCCGCAAGATTCACACTTGATTTTACATAATCAATTGAGATTACACCATCTTTTAGCAGCTGCCTCACAATATTATGTCTCAATTGAATATGTCTGTTTTTGCCATTAAAGGTCTTATTTTTAGCCGTAGCTATCGCTGATTGGCTATCACAGTGTAATGAAATGGATGGAATTGGTTTGTCACCTAATGGGATATTTGCTAAGAAGTTTTCCAACCACTCAGCCTCAGTTCCAGCCAACTCCAAAGCAACAAACTCAAAATCCCTTAAGGATTTAGTTATAAAGCTTTGCTTGGCTGACATCCATGTGACAACACCACCACCAAACATAAACACATAGCCATTAGTGGATTTTGTCTCATCTGAATTTGAAATCCAGTTAACATCACTGTATCCTTCTAATACAGCGGGAAATCCACTATATAGTATACCATAGTTTATGGCACCTCTCAAATATTTTAATTTTACCAAGGCCTCCCAACATTCATTGTTTGGACAATGAGTATATCTGCTCAATCTACACACAGCATAAGCTATGTCAGGCCTGGTATAATTCATTAAATACAACAGACTCTCAATAATCTGTGCATATTTAGATTGAGCCACAAGATCTCCTCTATTTTTCTTTAATTGCACACTAGAATCATAAGGAGTACTCACAGGAGATCTATCATATTGTTCAAACTTTCTCAGAATCATCTCAATATAAAGTTCTTGAGAAAGTAAGATACAATTTTCATTCCTTATGATTTTAACACCAAAAAACAGTTTTGTTTCACCCATATCTTTCATATCAAAATTAGAAGCAAGTAAAGATTTTATTTCAAGTATAATACACATACTTGTACCACAAATTAGCATGTCATCCACATACAAGCATATAATAACACAATCATCATTTACAACTTTATTGTAAACACATCTTTCAACTTCAACAGAAGAGAAATTACCACTTAACAAAACTTTATCAAAATTTTCATGTCATTGTTTGGGTTAAGTTCTTGTTTTAAACCATACAACGACTTCACTAATTTACATACTTTATTCTCTTGACCAGGAACACTACACCCAATTGGTTTTGCTCCCTAAGGCAAATCAACTAATACTCATGTTTTAATTCTTATTTAAAGAACCAATCTCAACTTTAAAATCTTATTCCCATTTATCAGCATCATGAGAAGAAACAACTTCATAAAAATTTCTAGGCTCATCTTCAACTAGAAAAGTATGAAAGTCATCTCCAAAAGATTTTTTATTTATCTCTTTTGCTTCTTCTCAAATTTTCATTCAAATCATCATTTTCTAAAATGGAAGATGAAGCATAAGAGGTCTTAATATTTCTAGGAATATGCTCAACTTTCAAAGGAAAATATTTTCAAAAATTTGCAACATTTGTCTCAATAAATGTGTTTTGATTCAAAACACCACTTCTTAAAATTAAGAAACTATATGCACCACTATTTTAAGCATAACCAATAAAAACACAGTCAGCAGTTTTAGAACCCAATTTTCGCTTTTTAAAAAATAGGTAATAAAACTTTAATAAGACACCCCACACTTTCAAATATTTCAAATTTGCTACAAAAACTTTCCATACTCATAAGGTGTCTTATCAGTCTTCGTAGGAAGACTTCTATTTGTAGAAAACAAACATATAACAAAGCTTCACCCCACAAATTATTATAAGCACCAAAACACTCATCAATTCTTTCAAAATAAATAATTTATAGGAAGCAATTTTTCCACATTAAAAATGAACTTGCCAAAAACCATAAATGACAGATACGAACTCATCTATAATGTTAATCCATTTTATGATAAAAACAAAATAATATAACAACAAATAACCAAATATTTGAGTTAATTGATATTTTATCAATACTCAAAATATACAGATCTTGATTACAATAACCCTTTCCCACAAATATTATTCTGTGTCATTATAATCTTATAAGATTTAAATGACACTTTAATCTCAGCTTTCACTAATAGAGCAACAGAAATTAAATTTGCTCTCACAGTGGATATATACAGAACATCATTCAGTTGCAAACTCTTTCTCGTTGTGAACTTAATCACAACTTTTCCTTTCCCTAGAACCTTGATAGTTCCGGAATCAATAAGATAGATTTTATCATCCTCTTCTACAAAGGAGGAATGCAGTTCTTTATTAGAACAAATGTGCCTTGTAGCACCACAATCTATCAACCATTTTTCATATCAGATATTAGTAAAAATTCAGAGAGCATTGCAATAATAATTTGATTATTACTGTCATCATCTCTATAAATCAAATTTCCATTTGATTTAAGAGGATTATCACACTCTTGATAATTTTCTCAAACTCTCATTAAACATTGCAATTTATGATGTTCTGATATACCACACATATAACAAACATTGGGATTAAATTGATTGGGTTTGTAATTCAGATTACCACGTATTCATATTCATATTATAAAATAAATTAACATATACCTCAAGACCAAAATTTTTTTCGCCAGAAAAGAAATTGCATTCAAACACAAAAAACCAACCAATACAGCACCAAAAGTCTAGTAAAAAGCAAAGTCCCAGCAGCAGAAAAACAAAACCAAACAAGTCAAACATAAACAAAAGCTATTCCAAACTTAATTTCCTGTGTGCCTACGATTCCACCACCACATCATGCTTTACTTTGGACTTCACACTTAATTACTTTAATTTTAAATTACCTCCAAATGCTTCTTTCCACGCACCAGTCGTCCCTCTAAATTCCGCATCGACTCAATAGCGATGGAAGAGCATGGAACAACACCGTCTTCTTCCATCTTCTACTTTCCCGTTTCTACCGTACAGACATGTACATCAACTTCACCCGCCGCCATCTGGATACTGGAGAACGCGGCGTACAAGACGACGCCGCCGATTCCGTCGGTCAGGAAGCTCCTCCGGCACGGCGACGTTAGCGAAGCTGCACAGGCTCCATGACTCCTGCAACAACGACGTTGACGCCATAGCCTTCAATTTACAGCCGCGAGCGGCGCACTGTGCGGAACCGTAGGTTTTGTTCCATACTTCCATTTGACCCAAAATATAGACGAGAGAGGCGAGAATAATGATACGGTATCGTCCAAGATAAGAATCGGCGAAAAAGGCTCCAAACAGAGGCAATATAGCTGAAGATCCATTCCACGCGTTAACGCTCTCGGCGGCCATCGCTGTACTGAACTGGAGTGGCCCCGTCAGGTATGTTATCAGATTCGACAGAATTCCGTAATACGCGAATCTCTCTCCAACTTCCACCGCTTCGAACACATTCATAATAATCAAATCAACATATATATGTAATAAGCAAACAGAAAAACCTAATCGAGAAAGGGAGAATTAGACGAATTCAGTAGCAGAGGAACCATATAATCTAATTTGACTGCTAGTTTGATCCGATAAACCAATCAGGCAAAATATAGATTTAACATCTCTTCAGATTGGGATTTCTCATGATAATTTCGAGTAGCGTCTCTAGGACACTGTCCTGAAGAGATATTCCGGTATCCCACTGATTAGAAACCGGCACTCTCACAGGATTAAACGAAATCTTCCTCAATGTCACACAGAATTAAACGAAATCTTCCTCAATGTCACACAGAGAGGGATACAGAATAACAAAAGAAAAGTTAGAGACTGATACAAAAGAGAGAGGCTGCTCATTATTTAGAAACTAGGGTTCTCATGTATATATAATAGGTCTAATAAAATATTTATTTAATTATAATAATTAATAAAATATTTATTAATTATAATAATAAATAAAATAATATAACAAAAATAACCTCAACCCTCGTATCTCTTTTGTGTAGGCAACGTGGGCTTATTTTACACACTCAATATTAGACTTGGGTCCAACAGAGTCTAAATTTTATTATATGACAAACGACAAAAGTGAAGAACAATGATGAAGAAAAAGTTGAAGAAGTGAAAAATGGTAAAAAAGAAACTCAAGGTTAGATTTTTAAGTTCTTACCTTTTGGATTTGAAATTTAAAGATGAATGAAGATTGTATGTATGTGGTTTGTAGGTCTGAAATTTTGTAGATTTTAGAAATTTCTTTTTTCTTGAGAATGTGTAGATCATATCATGGGTGTAGAAATATTCATTTGTGAACAGATTTGTTTGAAGGGAAATTATTAATAAAAGGAAGAGACACCAAAGAAATTAATTATTTGAAGTTTGAACCATCATGTCTTTTTATTATAATTGTTTATCATAGGAAACCAAAGAAGTTAATTATTTGAAGTTTGAACCATCATGTCTTTTTATCATAATTGTTCCTCATAGGATGAATACGTTGGAGTTAGAAGTTATACAATCTAACTTTGAAAAGTTGTGATTACCAATAGGCACCAAATCACCATGAAGTGAATCAAGAATTTTATTAAGGGCATTTTTGGAAACAAAAGTTGACACAACTCACACTTTTAAGTAGTAAAGATTGTTAAGAGTTTAGTTAACTAATTAGTTCTTTTTGTTTTTGTTTTGGTAGAAAGTTCACAAGCTTTAGCTAGCATTGACTTGACACCATGCATATAATAAAATATTAGGTAGCTAGCTAGCTAGGGGAATTAAATTAGTGTCTTGTATGTATGTATATATATATATACATATAAGAGGTATAGATGAAGCAAATCATCAAGCATATCACATTAGCTATATAGTGTTGAGAGTGATTTGAAGGAGGGATTAATTTAATTAAAATGGGGTTAACGTTAATGGTGGTGTGTTTTAAATTACTTGTAGTGTTGGTAATTGAGTTTTACGGAAGCCAATGTTGTGTGAGAGAAGAGAGGGAAGCGTTACTCTCTATCAAGACAAGTATTCTTCCTCAGACAACCTACGAAGAATACGATGATCATCCTCTATCTTCATGGGTTAATCCAATGTTATTAAAACCGGACCGAACATTGAACCGGTCGAAGCAGCGGTTCAAGGTTCAATGGTCCAATCGGGGTTCAACCGAGGTCGGACCGTTTATAAATAAATTAATTAATAAATAATATATTAACAAATAATATACTAATAAAATAGAAAAAAAAATTGAAAAAGTGACCAACTCCTCATTTAGATCTCTATAGTAACTTTAATTTGTCATTGACTCATAGTATTTTTTTCAAATTTTTGAAAACTTTAAAAAAAGAAAATAAAAGTTCAACCAATCTATATGCTTTATACTTATTGAGTTATTGGATATTATCATTTAGGAAGCTCCCTTCTCATTTCACTTCCCCACCTTTCCTCAATTCCCATCACATTTAAAGTCTACCCCCTTCTAGACCTAGAAAAAGAAAACCTACCCATTTCTTTTTTTATGGAAAACCTACCCCCACTCTTGGAAGTTGGACCAAGATTTTCTATCTCTTAATTCCTTTGTTGTGGATGGCTGCAAATAATTCTCTTCTTGTGGATGGTTGCAAATAATTTTTCGAGAATGGAAGATACTTTGCCGTTTGAAGAACATGGAGGCTAAAGCATTTGATTTTTGTCTTAGTCTTCTTAAATTCAAATCTGAACGAACCATTATTCTCTCCTCCTCTTAATTCCATATCTGAACTGGCCGAACTACTCCACCCCTTCTTTTTCTTCTTCTCCTTCCCAATCTCACTCTTGATTTTGTGAAACCCACAAGCCTACCAGCTGAACCGGCCGAACCCCTAAAATCGCCAGTTCACTATGGTTTTACTGGGTTTTGATCGGTTTGGGCGGTTTTTGACCGGTTCTCTGCTTGCTGGTTTTTTTAGTGGCTCGGACCGGACTAGTGCCCGATCCCCGGTTCAACCGGTTGAACCGACCGGTCCGGTCCAGTTTTAATAACTCTGGGTTAATCATTCAAACACTGATTGCTGCACATGGGACGGTGTCACATGACTTTCAAGTGGACACTGAAACTGAAGTTGTCCCTTCTTGGGTCCCTGATATGGACCAAGGCCCACACAGAAATGGCCCAATACTGGAAGCAAGTTTCAGCAATATGAGGTGGCACATGAGCATGAGATAGCAGCAAGAGTTTGTTAGAATTGTTATAGTCACAATACTCTATAAATAGTAGACTACTATTCAGATTAGGGAACATGGATATTTTACAGATCATTTTGGTCTAGGAGTTTCACCCTGACTCGAATAGGGCAACGCATTGTATTTTCTCTTGTTCTTCCTTGAGGGATTAATACAATATCATTCACATCTCAGCTTCTAATCTTTCCATTTTATGTTAATTTCTACTTGTTGCTTGATTCATAACATTTGGTGCTTTCATTGAGAGTGTCAATCATGGCAGAAGGAACTCACTTAGATATGACGGAAATTGCTGCAGAGGCGTTACTGAAATCATACGAAAAGATGGCGGACCAGCTTGATTTCTTCAGCGATCAATTGACTAAACGTGACGAAACAATGAAACGTATGGAATCCATGTGTTGGCAATTGCTACATGGGCAAGCAATGGCCGATTCACCAACAACGTCAATTTCTAGCTCTGTACCGGAATTGGAAGAAGAAACAGGGAATCTTGAAATTATTCAAGAAGTGGCTGATGTCTATTCCAGTGGAGAAAGCGTTACCGGTTCAGAATTGGACATGTTGTGTAGCGCCGAAAGGGAAATGGTAGAAATCGACTACTCCGCGGAACGAGATTGCGACTTAAAAATCAGTTCCGATCTTGACATTTTTCTGATTCCCACTGAGTTTCGTCTGGATGGCAACAAAATGGAGCAAAATTGCTCACTCACACCATTGAGTATCGAAGAAGGTGTGGTGGAATCTGACGCGAACGTTCGAGCTAAGTGCGACAACGCTTTCAAGGAAGAACGTTCTAGCAAGCTCGGTGACATTGACGATTCCGTGGGTGGAGTCGTTCTTGATACGGAGTTGCACAGGTTTGGACTCGTTAACATGAATTACTCTACTGATTTTAATGAGCTGCAAATTTATTCCATGATGACTGAAGAAGAATCGAAAAAGAATGTTGCTAAAACATGCTCTATAAATGAAAAGGATGCTTTGTTCAGTGGCTGGACTGAGACGATTAATTTTTCTGAATTTGTTTCTGTATATCGCGGAGACTATGCCACACAAGATTGTGATTACCAAACCAGTTTCAATGTTGATTCGATTTTAATTTCAAGTGATATATCTCAATTGGATGGAAAGAGAAAAGAAGTGAAAGTGGCAGGTTGTAGTGGAGATAATAATGCACTCTTTGATCCAGGAGGAATTGTTATAGATCTATGTTTCTCAAACAATGAAAATCTTAATTGTTGGAGGAAGAATTCAATAACAAGTATTAATGGCAGCATGGTTTTGCCTCAGCTGGATGGGAAATTTTACTGTAAAACAGTCTATGGGCTTGGTTTAATTCAAACTTACGTGTTAAATTACACTAGTTGCATAAGCCACAATTTCATGTTGGAGCTGAAGCAATTTGAAATTAATGATTCAATTAATTGTGCCTTACACAAGTCTTCATATCTAGAGCAATATAAGGGAAGGGTTACTGATATAGAAAGGCTCCTTGTTCTTGGCCAAATTGGTTTTGGAGGCAGAAAAAAAATGGCATTCCAACTACATGCTTCCTTACTCTCTGTTGTGTGTCTCTTGAACATCAAATTGAACATGGATGCTGATGCCATTATGGTTTATCATTTTGGCCTAAGTGATGAGAAGTGGAATGATGATGATGACGAGTTAAATTTTCAGCAGTACTTGGAAGCAATTATGACAAGTTTTTTGAGTAAAGATGACTGTAGACTGTCATGTGTGGAGATGGAGATTATAGATCGAATGATTTTGCAAATTTTCTTTGAGGGCATAATAGCCACTGTTTCTACATTACAAGAGGGCAGTAGGGATGTGGCAAATCTTCTTA